>VIBQ01000160.1:6728-57788 GCA_006937295.1 Carpinus fangiana
AACGCACTTCAGTGACCCGCCAGCCTATAAATAGGACCTCGATGTATCATTTGTTTCTTACGTTTGGGAGGTGCCTCTAGGGCCCAAAACCCTCTGTTTTCCACTGTAAATCCCTCCTAAATTGTCATTTATTTAATTTATGTTTTATTTTACTTTTATTTAGTCTCTTATTCCCTTCACTTTAGATTTACTTAAATGCTTTCATAGTTAGTTTTACGTTTAATCCGTTTATTACTTGCCATGTTAGTTCGTTTCGATTCAATTTCGTGACAAAGTTGCATCGATTGTGCCGTAGTTGTTTAGTCTTTGCGTTTCGTCCGATGGATACATTTCATCGTTCGGGTTACGTCCATTTATCCATTGTAGTTAGTGTTAAATCACTTTCACATTGGATCCTTTGGACCTGAACTGTTCATGTTTTGTCTTTTGTCAAATGGACAAACGGTTTGATTATTTCAATAGGCACGATAGGACTTGCATAGGGCTTAAGCATGCTTGAACTAGAGTGACACTAGAACATGCATCGCTTTTAATCGATAGACGGATGTTTAATTAACTATGTATTTAAATATGGGGAGGTGGAATTTAGACTTTAGTTATTTTTATTTCTTTATTTTAATTCATTTTTAGTTTAGTTTACTTTATGCACGCCAACTGTTTGGTTTTGGGACTAGGTTAAGGTAGAATTAGTCTAGGCATTTTAAAGTTGATTTTTAGCAAAACCGATTCTCTGTGGGTTCGACACTCGCACTTGCACATCCACTCTATTACGATCGACTCGTGCAATTGGCGAGTACCATTAAATTTGTACATCATTCGCCAGCACAGTGTAATTGCTTTTCTCTGCCCTTTTAATCCACTTCTCAACTAAGCTCATGTATTTGACCTGAAACACAAAACAAAACAAAATCAAGCAAATAGCAATACTAAGGAATTAATATATGCAAGTTAAAGGGCTTGAATGTGTAACATTCGGCGCTTATCAATTTCGTTATTTTTTTTTCTTGTTTTTTGTTTTGTTTTGTTTTGTAACACAAAGAGATCGAGAAGAACCCAAAAGTATGTGAATATTACGTGTAAGAATGAGTGTGAGTTTGTGAGAGCTGGATTGAGAGTTTAAGCCCTAAGTCTGGTTCACAGGGTGTGGAAATATTTATATAAGAGACACAGAGATGGGTTGCTACACGAAACGGGGCCGTTTTGGTAAGAGGGGAAACCCTAATCTTAGCCAAAACGGCGCCGTTTTGGTAAGAACTTTAATTTTATTTATTTTTCTCTAGGAGGGTATTTTCGTAACTTGTACTTATCAAAACGACGTAGTTTTGATGTTTTCATCTACTTTCACGGCAACAAGCCAACAACTAACGGAGGGGGCTAAAACACAACTGTTTGGTAGTTGGGGGGGCCATTTTACAACTTCTGATACTTGAGGGGGCTAAATAGTAAATCGCTGGTAGTTGAGAGGGCTTTTTTATAATTTTCCCAATATATAAAGAATGGAGTTCAACGAGAAATAGCTCGTGTCAATATTTTCCCTATCTCATATTATAAATCAATTAATAGATTCGCATACTTATATGGATTTTACATAAATCAATAGTAGACTGTACAAATATAATAATTGATCTATTAAATTTATAAGAAAATATGATAAAAATATGGGTAAATTATTGACACCAATAATTTCTCAGGTTGGAAAGACATTCATCATCTCTTAAAGGGTGGTCGGCTGAAGAAAGGAGGAAAAAAAAAATGATAGGATCAATAAGTTTTTCGTATTTAGCCTATATTCTCTTACAAATTAAATATATCAACCATTAAATTTGTAGGGTCCACCATTAACTTACATAAAATTCACTTAAGTCTTCAAATTTAATAATTGATTTGAAAAATGAAATACCCCAAATATAAAAAGAAAATAATAATAATAAAAATAAAAATGTTGACCCCTAACAATTATTTAAAACAAATGTTTTTGCTATGATTGATAAGGTAGCATATATGAACGTGACTATTCATCTATTTTGGGGGAAAAAGTTCACGTACTTTCTTAAACTATCAAAAAATTAACAATATTTTCCTAAATTAAAGTCAGCAAAAAGATAAAAATAACCTTAACTTTTTCTCAAGACAAAAAATACTCCAATAAATTTAAAAAATGAAAAACAAAATAAAACAAAATACTCCGTTTATGATTGTATATATATTCCTGTTTTGCTCAAGATGTACGCGTATGGCAACGTTCATGATAATTAAGCCAAAAGTGCTTCATGCATGCTTGGTCTATTAATTTTGGCGGTCAAATAATTAACCTCAAATAAGGTTTAATTCGTTTCTTAGTAGTAGCTCAATTGGCTGTGAAGCACGCTTTATTAGGTAGAGGTTACTAATTTCGAATCTCCCCTTCCCATTCCTTTATGCTGACATGTCAAACAAAAAAAAAATCAATATTAATTCAGGGCTACATATAACCAGAAAACAATATATTTTTTTCTTTAATAAATTGAATAATAAGCAAAGGTTTTTAAATTAGTTTCAGATTTCCAGCTCCATTTAATTAATTAGTTTAAGTATATATATATATATATATTTTGACATGTCCATGCAAGGGGGGAAGGGGGATTCGAACTTGTGACCACTGCTTTATAAGGTGTGGTTCACAGCCGATTGAGCTACCTCTTGAGGACAGTTTAAATATATATTATACTCTTATTAATGCCGACAAAAAGCTTATTGACAAGAGGGATCGGAGGAGAATAAATTAAAGTAAATGAAACAATTAAGACGGGGATTACAATGAAGTTAACATTGGTTTCCACCACTAAGATTGTCCCACACATGTTGTCTCTCTAATCTACAAACTATATAAATACAATTAAGGACCAAATACAATAACAACATCTGATATATCTCTCAACAGACAACAATGGCAGCAGCAGCAGCAAAGGAAGGAGGCATTGTGAAGACAGGGCAGGAAGAGGGGTTGAAAATGGTGACATCTCTGCTCCAAGAATTCGAGCTCCCCATGGGACTTCTCCCTCTGGCCGACGTGGTGGAAGTAGGGTACGTGAAGGAGACAGGGTACATGTGGATTGTGCAGAGGAAGAAGGTGGAGCACGAGTTCAGGCTTATCAGCAAGCTGGTGAGCTATGACACTGAGATCACCGGCGGATTGAGAAGAAGAGGATCAAGAAGCTCAAGGGAGTCAAGGCTAAGGAGCTCATGCTGTGGCCTCCGGTGAGTGAGATCACGGTTGATGATCCGCCCACGGGAAAGATCCACTTCAAGAGTCTCGCCGGAATCACCAAGACTTTCCCGGTTGAGGCGTTTGCCGCCGGCCAGTAATTTGCAACCCCGCCAGCTTAATTATATGCATGGGCGTACGACGTCTTTGGGTTTTGTTATTGGAGGGCAATCTTTGGCCCATTGTTTTAGCGAGAATAAAAGTTAGAAATTTAAGTGTTTCGAATATTTGTCATAATGTTAATTGTTAAGATAAATGGATTTCGTTCTTCTCATTTTGAGAAATCCTGTACGTCTCGCACAAGTTCTCCCCCTCCACCGGACTCTTCCTCCTCTCCCTCTTTCTTTTGCTTACTTTTCTTTTCTTATATAAGCTTAAGCACCACCGCGTCGGGTGTATCGTCCACCATTTCTGCAGTGTCTTTTTCTAAGGTCAATGAGGATCTTGGATTGGATTGTTCAAAGCTCGATTTATGTCCATCCGTTAGACCCACCTCGACATGTGCCCCTCCACCGTGTACACCAACCCTGCCCGCCTGTCGCTTCTGATTCTGGCAACCTCATGATGGATCGTGACTCACACGCACCTGCACATGGTTTTTTCGCACTCTGGCCAAAATCATTTGGCAGCCTTCCTCTGGGGGTGTCTTGTGGGCTTTTGTGCCTTTTCTCTATTTTTCCTATATTTTTTGTTTTCCTTGTATTTGGTGGTCCTGGCTTATTGGGTTGAGGATGTGAATAATTTCCCAACTTGTGAGTCGAGGAGAATGAGTTTCGGCAAGAGGATGTTGTTACCTTTATATAGAATTGAGTCTGTTTGGAACAAATCTGTTGTTACAATTGAAGATTAGTTATGGGTTAGCATATTTTGATGTCATAGATAGGTCTTAAATGTCAAATTGTTATATATATACACACGTATCTATGACTTGTAACATTATAACTTCGGCTATAATTTTCTCAAAACTTTTACTCTTCAATGTAAGAGCTTTATACTCATGATCATTCATCAATTAATGAAACTGAAATGATTTCCCCTTCAAAAATAAATCTTGTCCTTTTTTTTTTTCTTTTTTTTAAAATCCACGTACCCATCTCAAAATATCACATAATTAACAATATTTTTCATAAACGTTCAATTGCAACAATGTCCTTCCCTTCCCCCCAAAACTATGAAAAATTGTCAAGTAAGTCAAAAATACCCCTATGAATTTGAAAAAAAAAAAAAAAAAGGAATTAAAAAAATTAATTTTTTTCCTTAACAAAAAGGAGAATACAACTTTTCTTAAATATTACCGTTAGAATAATAAAATATTCAAAAATATGACATTTAAAAAAAGATAAATGTTCATAAATATGATTGATAGAGAAAGAATAAAGAAACATTTGAAAATTAACATTTAAGTTGAATACTGAAATTTGATAGGCGAAACAATGAGGTTGATGGGAGTGTTTTGAAATAATTAATAGTTAAAATAGAGAAATGTGATTTTTTTAAAAAAAAATAATAAATTTGGTGAGGCTACTGAAAATGCATTAATTTCCAACATTTTCTTTTACTTGGGTGCCCAACAACATCTTTTTGCAACCAATGCACCTTCGCCCTCTCCTTCCACTTTTGGTCTTCTCTTTCAAGCATATAATCAATTGCCACTTGATTAGTCTTTATTTCTCCAACAATGTCAGGCGCAACTCTCGCTTAAAGAGCTTTAATCCTATAAATTTTCTTTTGTAACCACACATCACTTCTACTAAGATCTCGTTGTTTGCTCTATCTAATTAAATGGCACTTACATTGTTCGAGTTTGCTTTGGAAAATATACAGCAGATCCCCTTCAAACTCACCTACTTTTCCCAAGCGTCTTTAACAACATTATAGCATGCATCATTGACCAACCAACTTGCTTCAAATTTGAAGCTCTCATCCGCAACCCTCTGTTCACCATAAGATACGACTAGGGGCAATGATCTAAGCTCTTAGCTACCAGAACAAAAATATCCCCCTCCCAAAAGATATCACACCATTATTGATTAGCCACCGCACGATCAAGTCTTTCCTTGATAAAATTAGTATCCTCTGTATTATTGCACTACATAAATTTGGACCCAACAAACCCAAATCACAAAGGTGGCAATCCACCAAAATTTCTCTAAACGCTTCTGTTAGAACAGCTTTCGACGCGGTTTGGGCTACGCATTCTTCAGGCCTTCTAGATCTACGATAAGTCATTGTGCACTCCAAATAGCAACAATAGAATAAGAGCGTCAAAAGATCCGCCGGCCACTATGCCAGGGACATTCTGATGCCTAAGTCAATTTGTGGGAGAAAGATTATGCTTCGACGCACAAAAATTCAATCTACTCGATAGGAACTAATTGAGCTCTATTCCATATTCTCTATTATGATAATCAAAGAGTATGATCTTTTTTAGATATTTATGTACCTTGTGTAGGGGCCTATTTTGTAATGCCCCCAAAATTAGCATCGGCTAATCCGGTGGAGTCACTAGTAATCAAACCACTTTAGACAACTTGTGACTAAACATGAAATTAGCCATCTAAAAACATCAGAGTAAATGCATGGGAAGGTGAATAAATCTGAGACACTAATAATCATTAAGTAAGAACATGAAGCTGCTAAATAATAAAGACAAACCTGTAATAGTAAGCAAGTCCTACAACATATGATAGTGATATGCAAATTTGATTGCACTCGCAATAGCACGAGTCGTTGATCGTGTAG
The DNA here is from genome assembly GCA_006937295.1 of Carpinus fangiana. Taxonomy (NCBI): domain Eukaryota; kingdom Viridiplantae; phylum Streptophyta; class Magnoliopsida; order Fagales; family Betulaceae; genus Carpinus; species Carpinus fangiana. The sequence continues at coordinate 12,715 of VIBQ01000160.1, forward strand.
CGTTGCGAAATACGGGATCGAACCACAGGGAAAGACGTTTTGTTCTAAAACAAATATTAAAACTAGATTAACCCTATTTTAACCTAGTTCCGAATATGGTCGTTTGATCGAATACAAAACTTGCAAATATGTAAACTACTCTAAAATGAACTTGTAAAATAATCAAAAAGTAACCAAAGTTGAAAAATCCACCTTCCCCACTAAACACACACGATAAACTCTACAATTATTATTCCACCTATCGAGTTAGCATTTTTGCTTAACCTATAATTGCTTTTGAAGCTAGTCAAACCATCAAAACGTTTACCGTATAAAGAGTCACTTCGGATGTTAGTTTGAGCTCGAGTCATCCACTGTATCGTTGATCACAGTGGATGTCTCGTCTCATCCCAACCATCCGAAGTACCTCCGGATTGGAACATGATGACGTTGGACATAGATGCAACAAAAACTATTATCAAATGAGCTTGTCACTTAACCCATAATGAAACGACTAAGCATAAAGTAAGACGGAAATGAAATAACTGTAAAGTAAATGCGCATAAATTAGAGGGGAGGCTTCATCTTCAACCTTAGTTGAAGATTAGCCTCTCATAGAATGGAAAGATAAAATGAAGGTGCAAGAAAGCATTAAATAAATTAAAAATGGAATGGTTAACATTTAGAACAAATGTGCAGAGCCAAACAGTGGTCTCTGCAGCAAGAAGTCGCTAAAAAAAAAAACATAACAACTGAAAAATTACACAAGGCATGTATTTATAGACAACTAAGGTGCTGCCAGGTCAGAGACGTGCGCTCGATTGCAAGCAGTGCGCTCGAGCGCAGGGATATATGCGATCAATTGTGGAGGCCGCGATCGAACGCTCGTAACTGCCACAGCGTAAGAATGGAAGCAATGGAATCGTAGGGCCGGCTAGGGCAACCGCGTGAGACGCGGGCTGACTAGGCCTGCGCTCGATCGTGGGCACTGGGCTCGAGCGCATTGCGCTCAATCGCTCCTTGTGCACTCGAGCGCACTGGCAGGGAGCATACTTCTCTTCTTTTCCCCTTTTTCTCCATTTCTACCGAGGTTTGACCGCAAGGACCTGCAACACCAAATAACACTAAAACAACCAAAAATGTTAGATATTAACAACGCTAAGAGCTTAACAAATATAAGTTAAGGGGGTCAAATATACAATATTTGGCACCGATCAAGTAGTAGCAGCCATTGCCACTTCCAGAGCGATAAATCAGATTACCTAGAGAATAATAGTCGCGTAAGTCTAACGACTTAGTAAGTAAACCTCACAACGTAGGTATGACATGAGCCCAATTTATGAACGTAAACGTGCAGTTTGAGTATTAACGAATAAAAAGAGGTATTACCTCCATTAATACACCATTCAATAAGTTTTAGGGTTTTCAAAGGTTGTGGTGTAGTACCGACGATAGCTACCTAACATTTTAATGCAAAAAAGGCTAATGCATTATAGGTCATAACTCTCACATATGGTCTACCTGAGATATTACCCATTCTCAGCAGGGTTAGGTTGTCTCGAGAGACCTATATTACAATGACAGTGCCCCAGTCATTGCACAACATACCGTACGTAACATTAGTGGCACGATCAAGTCCGACCTTGAGTGGCCCACACCAACTAATGACGTCTGTTCTATAGTGACCGAACCATTGGGAATGGTTGCACCGTGGTCACGAAACCAATGGATACAAAGCCCTCATATAACACACTTATTTGACCATAGTAAGCCCATGGCTGTTTATACCGCACGTACCGGCGTATCATGTCTTACAATGCATCTTAACAGTTAATTAATAGCACAGTTACTAAGTAATTACAGAAAGTAGGCATACTCATATCATACTCGTGGTCAGTCAACTAACATATCCCACGTTTTAAGTAAAAAGGTCGCAAGTGTCTACTTATCTCGCACATTCAAGTAAATCCTTTGACAAAGCTAAGTCATGTCATAACGGATACAAGACACCGTCATTCTAGGCCCCATTTAACCTAAAAATATAGCTAGGCTAAAGCATACACGTGTGAAACTCAAAAACTAGTGCTCTGCCCATTAACCGTACGTCCGACCTCGATGGTGTACGTCCGCTCAGTGTGTTAAGCACACCGTTTTAAGATTCGAACAGTGCATGGTTCTTATGGCATTTCTAGACCTCTACACCTCTTCTAAGCTAATAAAAGAGCACATGCAACGTAAGAAATCACAACACAATGAAACTTTGAAAGAATCCTTTGAAAACATTATCATTTCTTGAAGAAACTTGATAACACTTTGGAAAACTCAACAAGGCATAAACCAAAGGCTACAACAGTATTAAATGCAAAGGAAACAAGGATTACCAAGAAGCTGAGCATGGACATGGTCTCCCCTCCTTGGAAACTCCTCTTTGAAGCACTCTCTCTCACCAAATTCTCTTTCAAAACATAGAAAGGGGTTCTGGCAGCCTAAGGGTACACCAGAGGGTGAAAATGGGCGTGAGAAATGAGAGGTGGGGGTGGGTATTTATAGGGAAAGTCCGCCACCAACTCCCTGTCAGAGCAACGAACATTTGGCAAACCTAGCGTATGTCCGATGGTTCTTGCATAGTGGTCCAAAAGGTGCCTCACACGTCCAGGCATTACCCAAATGGTATTCCAAAAAGTAGCATACATTCGGCGGTCCCACGTACGTCCGCTTGTACAATTTGTAAAGCGTACGTCCAGTGGTCCCCCCACATATGTTTGCACTACAGACAGCAGCGTACGTCCGCCTAACCTAGCGTACGTCCGGCTCTAGAAGGTTTGTGTTTGGCTTTTATTTTCTAAGGGATCAATGCGTGATTAGGTTAACGCTAAGGGTTTTGGGCCTCATTAGAATACTATTATTGAAAACCTTCGTTGATTGCTCTTATGGAAAAGATTTTGTTTAATAAAAAGTTTTGTTTTTATCAGGTTATTACATATTTATAGGCCGAAGAGTTGAGATAGACTTGAACTGGTTCTTCTAGAGTTGAGGTATACTTGAACTGATTCTTATTGTTTAAGTTGATTTGGAAGTCCTGAGAGCTGAAATTGGACTTAGGCTCCTACTCCAACTTTAGACTTTAAGTGGGACTTTGTGACCCAGATTATTCCAATAGAGCCCCACTTGGATTATATCTCCTGGTATTTAATTAATAGCTCTATGAGTCTGTCATTGGCCTAAAGGCACAAAATTTGATGGGCTTGTAGCGTAATTTTATTCCCAATAGTTACCCCCCCCCCCCCCCAATTCCCTTAGCTGAGGTACTCGAGGAATAGGAATTTTAGTAGAGTGTCTGAATGACTCATTGTTTGGCCTTGTCCGAGACTCACGTCTCCCTGTGAGTGTACCTTGAGCTCGGCAGTTGGAGCTCTTCAATTTTCCTCATGGCATCATCTGAGTTTCCAAGAGTACCCCTCAACTCTCTGTAACGACCCCGATGAGCAAATCAATTAACTAGTAATTAACCCTATGATTCGTCTCCCAACCTAATTCCTCATGGATAAGACTCAAGGATTTCAACCTTTCTCATCAAAATGAGAGATCTCAATGGAAGACTTTCTAAAACTATAGGAAATATAGAATATTAATTTAACATCCATACAAGTATACACCAGAGTAAATATAGAGCCTCATAATATAAAAATAACCATAAAATGTACCGATCATCAGATCATCACTAAAATAGGATTACAACCCATAATATAGCATAATAATATTGTCTTAATAAAAGATCATACAGATCAAACCTTAAGCTTAAGAAGAGCTAACGAGACTAAAATCTCAATCATATCGACACGGATGGTTCCTCTGTCATTCCACTTAGACTTCAGCCATAGCGGGTCCATATCCTCAAAAATGACCCATTTTAGATCTTGCGCAATCACTCAAGTCTGCTCCAACGGCATCCTCTTCTTAGATAGCTAAACCGCATAGATAATCGTACTAAAGGGGAAAGACATAAAGTAACGGTGTAAGTCTAAAGACTTAGTGAATGGTAACGCAAATAATGCCCATATCAGTTTAATAATGAACTCTGGTTTTATAAAATATGCAATAGTTCCATCATGATAGTTTTTCCATAGGTGTGATATAAATATATATAATATATGCATGTGATATAGAATAACAGTCATAGTTTAACAATATAGTTTACCCAAGATATTACCCCATTTCCAGTAGGGTTGGCGCTGTCCAGAGGAACCTGTAATACAACACCAATGCCCCAGATATTGTATGCTACCGTATATAACACTAGCGGCAGAACCGAGTCCGACCTCGAGTGACCCACACCGCTAATGATGTTTGTCTTGTAATGACCACCCATTAAGGCTGCGTCGTCCATAAAACAACCATTGGATCCATGGCCCATATAACACACACATTTGATCACAAAGTTAACATGTATAGTAAGCCTATGGCCGCTATCCCGCGTGTACCGGTGTACCATGTCATACAATGCAAATTATCTTGTTTGTATTTTACATGCATGCATTTACAAGTCTCACTTTCTTAACATATTTAGCACATCATTTGTCACAAAAAGATAGAGTTTATGTGCAACAAAGTATATATCGTGAGAGTTTCAAATATGCACGTTTTTTGTACACAAAATAGTTGTGCAGTCATGAAAAATAATAGCAAGCATTATGTGAGTTGAAACTCACCTGGGTTGTATAACGTCTCGAGTATTCCAAAAGATCCGGGTTTTCCAAATCTGTGGAAAAACTTCTATTAGTCCTATTTATACTAAAACAACTCTATAACAAGAAAATATGAGCTATCAAACAACTGGTAAAAACAATGTTCCCTAGAGCACTTCGGATCGTACGTTCGCTTCAAGATTTTCAAGGAGAACCTCATTTTGTCCACTCACCCTTCTAGTCTCCAAAACCAAATTCTAAGGCTATTAAAAGGCTCCTTAAAGTCTCCTAACTTAAAACAAAACCTCCATGCATACGGAATCATATTAAACTAAGACAAACGCTAACCTAAACAAGATTTAAGGCACAACTTAGTTAAAGCTAAAACTAACAACATAAGATAACATTTAAGCAGCCTAACAACGTAAAAATAATAATAATAAAATAAAAGGAACTAGGCACAAGAGCATTATCTCCTTGAAGCAAAACTTCATGAACATCCTCTTCGTTAGCACTGAAAACTCACAAAACACACACAAAGGAAGTCTGATGGTAGCCTGGGGATGTGAGAGAGCGTGAGAAAAATGAGAGGGGTAGGGGCTATTTATAGCTGAGGGCTCTACTAACTCTCCAAAAAAGCAGCAGACGTCTGCCAACCCTAGCATATGTCCAGTGCTATTTACACTGTGGTTCCTGTACTATTTGTAGAGCGTACGTCCTGTGGTCCCCCCATGTACGTCTGCACTCGAAACAGGGGCGTACGTCCGCCAAACCCTAGCATACGTCTGGTCCGGGGACAAACCTACGTTGAAGGGTGGGGGGTCCCTGGCAACCCCAAATATTTTGAAACCCTTTGATGAGTCTAATTTGATTAATTTATTTGTTACTATTTTGGTTGTTGATGCTAATATGAATTATTTCTAGTTGATGCTAATTATTGATCCATAAATTTTTCTTATAGCTTGGAAAAATATGGGCAAACCAAAAACAATGAAGTGTGCTTAGTTTATTCAGCTAACTCTTCTAGTTATTGTGGTTGGTTTGTTTTCAAGAAACCTTTCAAGATAACTGATTCACCGAAAGGTATTCATTTTTCTTAAACACAATGAAGTGTGCTTAGTTTATTTTGCTAGTTGTTTGGTAATTTGATGAGTCTGATTTGATTAATTTATTTACTAGTATTTTTGTTGTTGATGCTAATAAGAATTATTTTGAGTTGATGTTAATTATTGATCCAAAATTGTTTTTTACAACTTGGAAAAATATGGGCAAACCAAAAACAATGAAGTATGCTTAGTTTATTTAGCTAACTCCTTCTAGTTATTGTGGTTGGTTTGTTTTCAAGAAACCTTTCAAGATAACTGATTCACCGAAAGGTACTCATTTTTCTTAAACACAATGAAGTGTCCTTACTATATTTTGCTAGTTGTTTGGTAATTTGATGAGTCTGGTTTGATTAATTTATATATTACTATTTTGGTTGTTGATGCTAATAAGAATTATTTTGAGTTGATGCTAATTATTTATCCATAAATTTTTCTTACAGCTTGGAAAAATATGGGCAAACCAAAAACAATCCATTCATTCTTTAAGAAAAAATATACGAGTGGTTCAGAGGTTAATGCTTCAGTGACTGAAGAATGGCCTTCTAAAATGCCAAGAATCCAACCTGAAAAAATGAATGCTAAATCTTTGGAACGTGATCTAGGATTACGTCCCCAAATAAGAGAATTTCCAGTTAACTTACAATATGAAATGTGGCGTGCTTATCTTAAAGTTGGTCCATATCGACCCAAACGTAAAGAATATCCAACTTCAGGACCGGAAAATCATCGTCGCCGATTTCAAGCTTCTTGGTTCAAGACATACTCAACTTGGTTAGAATATTCACCTTCAAAGAATGCAATATTTTGTCATCCATGTTATATCTTTGCTAAGCAAGCAACAAGTCATCTGGGATTAGATGTATTTACAATGAAAGGTTTTAACAATTGGGAGAAGGTAAATGATAGAGTGAATTGCCCTTTAATGAGACATGTGGGGAAAGATCCAAATTCACCACATAAAATTCCTATGAGATATTGTGATGATCTCATGAATAATTCACGTCATATTGGCAAGTTAATTGAAAAACTATCATTACAAGAAATTGAGAATAATCGGTTGCAGCTCAAAACCACAATTGATAGTGTTCGATGGCTTGCATTCCAAGCATGTGCATTCAGAGGTCATGATGAAAGCTCCAACTCAAAGAATCAAGGCAACTACATTGAATTGATAAAGTTCTTAGCAAGTTATAATGATAATGTTGATGAAGTTGTTTTGAAAAATGCTCCACGAAATGCAAAATATACATCACCCAAAATTCAAAAAGAAATTTTGTATATCATTGCAAGTAAAGTGCAAGATGCGATTTGTAAAGAAATTGGGGATGCTAAATTTTGTATTCTTGTTGATGAAGCTCGGGATGAGTCAAAAAGGGAACATATGACAATTATTTTGAGGTTCGTTGACGAAAATGGTTTTATCAAGGAGAGATTCTTTCATATTGTCCATGTCAAAGATACTATTGCATTAACTTTAAAAAACAAGATATGCAATGTCCGTTCTCGTTACGACCTCCCAATTGAGAATATTCGAGGTCAAGGATATGATGGAGCTAGTAATATGCGTGGTGAATGGAATGGACTACAAGCTTCATTTCTTAAAGAATGTCCATATGCATATTATGTGCATTGCTTTGCTCATAAGCTACCATTAGCTTTAGTTGCAGCATCTAGAGAAGCAAAATTTGCTCATCAGTTCTTTGTCCATTTGACTTCTATTATCAATATTGTTGTTGGTTCTTCAAAACGTCATGCTAGTTTTCAGTCTTTACAAGTTGTTGAGATTGAAAATATGACTGCTTCTAATGAAATAGAGACAAGAAGGGGGCAAACCAAATTGGTACTTTGCAACGACCTACTAGACGATCTTCTCATTTTCTGTAACGCCTCGAGAATTAATTAACTGGTAATTAATTACATGGTTCGTCTCTCAACCTTGTTCCACTCCGAACAAGACCTCCGAGACTTCTACTCCTAAAAAACAGAGAATACTAAGCAGTGGAAGTAATAAAGTACTACAACATTAATCAGTATAACCAGAGCGTCTAACCAAAGATCGTCAAAGCAGCGGAATAACATCGATACAAGGGATCTATGCTAAACCTTAATATGCAAGCAAGCATGCATCAAGCCTTAATGTCTACAATATAACTCAAAAGTACTAGTTACCATGAGTACCCGCTTAAGCTTGCAATAAGTCCTCAAGCATCTCCTGGATCGAATCCTCCACAAAACCGGCTGCTTCACGGTATCCACTATCTATAACAACATAATCGTACATATGGAGAAAAAAGGAAAATAATACAAGGGTAAGTCCGACGACTTAGGGAGTAGAAATCCATATGGCGTGCCCGTCATTAATTTGTGGATTCTTTTATTTATAAAACACATGCAACATTATGAGATGACAGTTATTATGCAGGTGATATATATAATATAATATATGCTTATAACCATGAGTAACAGTAATAGTTCAACAATATGGTCTATCCGAGATATTATCCCTTCTCAGTAGGGTTGACACTATCTCGAGGGACCTGTAGTACAATGCCGGTGCCCCAGCCATTACACGAAACATACCGTACGTAACACTAGAGACACGACCGAGTCCAACCTCGGGTGGCCCACACCCCTAATGACGTCCATCCTATAGTGACCATCCATTGGGAATGGCTATATCGTTGGTCACAAATCATTGGATCCAAAGCCCCCACACATGCACACATTGACCATAAAGCTAACCCGTATAGTAAGCCCATGGCCATTATACCGCACATACTAGTGTACCATATTATACGATGTAATTAGTCTTATCAGTCTTTTACATGCACAATTTTACAAGTCTCATTATTATCTTGTTAGCAGACACACGTTTTCACAAAATAGAGTTCCCCGTAGTTCCAAAATGTAATTCATGGGAGTTGCAAAATATGCATGTTTGATATATATAAAATAGATATGCAATGCAGGAAAAGTAACAACAAAGCATCCATGTAAGTTTGTACTCGCCCGGGCCGTAAAGCTCCTCTATGTAATTCCCTTGAGGCTCCATAACCTCGAATACTGAGAAAAGACCAATCATCAATTCTATTTCTACTAAAGTACAGCTCTATAACAAGGAAACAAGAGCTATGGGACGGCTGGTGAAAATAGGGTTTTCTTGTCACACTCAAGCCGTACGTCCGGCTCGAGGCCGTACGTCCACTGTAACACTTCAGGCCGTACGTCTGGTCACGAGACCGTACGTTCGCTCTGACGTCTTTCAGTGAGAACCTCATTTTCTCTCCACTGTCCGCCTATTCTTAGACTCCTAAGGCCAACAAAGGCTACCTAAGGCCTTCTAACTCAGATTGAAACCCCCATGCAAAGACAACAACGCTAAGCTATAAAAATATTAGCCTAAGCAAGATTAAAGTATAACTAAGCCAACAACTACAACTAGCAACATAGAACTATAATCGAGCAGCATAACGACGAACAACTAGCAACATAGAACTATAATCGAGCAGCATAACGACGTAACTAAAGAGATAGGCAACCGAGCATTACCTCCTTGAAGCGAAACCTCGAGAGTTCCTCCTCCAGCAACACCGAAACACTCACAAAACGATCTACCGGCAGCCTGGGGGCGAAGAAAGGGGTTTAGGGGTGGAATAGGTATGAAATGGGCGAGGGGGTGAGGGGTATTTATAGGGCCAAAAAGTAGCGAACGTCCGGTACCTTTCCACAGCGGTCTAAAGGCTGTTTCGTACAATCGAGTATTACACAGTGGATTTTGTGAATAGTGTTATGTACATCTGCCACTTTGGCGTACGTCTGTTGTACTATTCATATAGTACAATTGTACTATTTGTCAAAGCCTACATCCAATGGGGGACCAGCGTACATCCGTGCTAAAAGACAGCAGCATACATCCGGCATTTCAGTGTACGTTTGCACTAAAAGACAAACCAGAAGACAAATTCTCAAAATGCCCTTCTAGCTGATCCTAGTGACCCAAAGTCCAAATTAACCCTTTAACTAAGCCACTTATGCCTAATTAATTATTTGGGTCACTACATTTTCAATCTGTTTGTAGCTTGATAAGATTGTTTCGTCCAACTTGCTCAGTTCTTGTGATAATCTCAAAGGAGGGAATCATTTGTGGTCAACGTGGTGATGCTGAGGTGGCATATATTGTATTAACCTCATTTGAATTTGTTTTGATCTTGCATTTGATGAAACAGGCTATGGGATTTACTAATTCTCTTTGCCAAGCTTTGCAACTAAATTCTCAAGACGTTTTAAATGCTATGATTGTAGTTTCAACTACAAAATTACTTCTTCAGAAGTTGAGAAATGAAGAGTGGGGAACTTTTCTTGACATTGTTAAGTTATTTTGTGAAAGAAATGAAATTGAAGTTCCTGATATGAATGCTAGTTACACTAGAGCTCGAGACAGATCCCGTCGCCAAGATGAAGAATCTTTGATAACAATGGAGCATCATTTTAGAATTGATATATTTAGTGCTGCAATAGATTTTTAATTGCAAGAACTTGTCAGTAGATTCAATGAGCATGCAGTGGAACTTCTTATTCTTAGTGCTGTTTTAAGCCCTAAAGATGCATACAAATCATTTAAGAGTGATGATATATGCAACTTAGTTGAGAAGTTTTATCCTAAAGATTTCACTGAGCAAGAAAAAATCTCTTTGAGATTTCAATTGCATCATTATCAGTTTGATGTGCCAAAACATTCATATTTTCATAATATGTCCACTTTATCTGAGTTATGCTGAGAATTGACAATTTTAGGAAAGTCAAAGATTTATAATTTTATTGACAGGTTGATTCACCTAGTGTTGACTCTACCTATTTCTACCGCCACCACTGAACATGCATTTTCTGCAATGAAACTTGTAAAAACTAAATTGTGTAGTAGAATGGAGGATGGATTTCTAGCAGATAATTTGGTCATTTACATTGAAAAAGAAATTGCTAAGGATTTCGCTATAAAGATGATAATGGATGAATTTTATTCTGTGAAAGATCGTCGTTGAGCATGATTTCAAGGACATACAAAGTTCTTTTGTGGATTTTTTTTTTTTCTTTTTTGTGCATGTTTATAGCAAACTGTAATACTTTTGTGTTTAGAAGGAAAGTTCTTTTTGAAGATGATTCTATAGACATGTAACTTTTGTATTCAGTTATGACTTATGACTTAGTATGGACCTAAGTTTAAGGTTTGTAATTGTCTTTGACTCTTTATTGTTAATTTGTTTTACTTATAAAAAAAAAAAAAATGTCTTTCTTGTTTTATATGTATATATATATAAGCCATGGAAAAAAATTTTGGACAGGGTCCCCCAGAAACAAATTCCGGGATCCGCTCCTGCACTTGTATAAGCAAAAGAGGAATATTGTTAGGTAGCTAGGCTTATAAACAAATTTTATAAAAATAAAAATTAAAAAAAAAAGTTTTACAACATGATTATTGGAAATTAGATAAATTCAACTTTTGAGAAACCCAATCATATTGTACATATTCTAGCTATGATTAATTTGTATTCTATTCTAATTTTAACTAAATTTCTTTCTTCTCTTCTCTGGTTTGGTTTTGTATTCTATTCTNCTGGGTCCGCTCCTGCACTTGTATAAGCAAAAGAGGAATATTGTTAGGTAGCTAGGCTTATAAACAAATTTTATAAAAATAAAAATTAAAAAAAAAAGTTTTACAACATGATTATTGGAAATTAGATAAATTCAACTTTTGAGAAACCCAATCATATTGTACATATTCTAGCTATGATTAATTTGTATTCTATTCTAATTTTAACTAAATTTCTTTCTTCTCTTCTCTGGTTTGGTTTTGTATTCTATTCTATTTTGTTGAAACACATGAAATATAAGAAAAGAAAACGCCGCTGTGTATTTACTATTTATAACAAAAGAAGTAATTAAATAGAAAAGAAATACCAATAAAGGCGCCTTAATTTACTAGTTCCATGCATGCAGCTGTTTGAAGAATGAAGATGAGCTACCAAACTAGAGATATATTGGAGTGATTTAAAGAGTTTCAAATTTTCAATTTTGTGGTTGCAATATATATATGTGTGTAAAAGAAATGAGAAGAAAAAAGTTTGATAGAAAAAGAAAAATAAAATAAATTAAGAAAGCTAACATATGCATGCGGCTTCTAACTTACTAACGACTAACGGCTTCTTACTTAGATTTGTTCTAAACTATAATACACGACTTATAATTAATTTACTACTTTCCACATCTTAATGCAAAATGGAAACCGATTAAATATGTTTTATTAATTCATTAATTAGTAGGTCTTTTCTTCATTCTTGCGAGATTTATCTCATGCACCATATTTTGTTCATGATTCAACCATTACAAATCAATTCTAGCTAGGACCTACCCCAAACCCACCCTAGTTAGCATTTACCAACGAGACATGCAAGACCTATAGCTCGATCCGTACATACCTTATATATATATATATACACACGTGAGGCTTATTTATTTGGGTTTTTTTTTTTTTTTTTTTGCCAAAATACAATTAATTAGCACCATAAATTACCTAAAAACTCACCCTTTTTATTTTTTTGGGCTGCATATGGCCCAGTACTAGAAATGACTTGAGACATGAAATTCTCCTAAGATTATGTAGATATCAAATGGGAATTAGTTAGAGTTGGTATGATGGGGAAATGAAGTTTTAAGAGAAGTAAATTAAGGAAATGAAAAAGTTTGTTGTAAATGAAGTATTGATAGCAAAATACTAGTATAGAAGATGCCTTTGAGGGTAGAGAAAAATATACAATAAAACCAGATCGAGTGGATCAATAGTAATTCATACAAGATTCTTGCAAAACATACAGAACAAACTCTAAATTGGATTAATCTTCTCTCAAAATCCTTACTCCTTGTAATTTGTTGAAATAATGTGGATGCGAAAATATTGAGCGGAAATAAGAGAGAACTTTACGGGTGGCTCAATGTTAGACACCTACGTCCACCACTCGGAATATCCCTAAAGGCTACATTGTGCTCATTAACTTAATTTGTGTACAATACAAAGGTCCATATTTATAGGCTAGTATCTAAATACACGTATACAATCCAATATTTTATTACAATCAACCCATAAATACAGAATATTTTATATCAACATAATTATGAAATATACAAAAAATATAATATATTTTTCGTATATTCTAACATCCCCTTCAAACTCAAGGTGGAATATTCTGGAACCTTGAATTTGAAATTTGAAACAATGATGACGATGGTAGCAGAGGCCGGGAACGAGCTGTAGATGGTTGTGATTGCCAGAAGAGATAGAGGCTGGTGGAGCGACTAGAAACAAAGGCAAGTGGCGGGTGATGCAGATTCAAAAGGGCCAACAACGGGCCAAAACTCTAAAATGGGACAACAATGGGCCAGGGCTAACAATGAGCCAAACTTCAAAAGGGGCCAACGACAGGCCAAAATCCAAAAATGGTCGACAATGGGCCAGGGCTAACAATGAGCCAAACTTCAAAAGTGCCGACAATGGGCTTGGGCCGGCTATGGCCAAAACATAAAAAGGGTCGACTTGGGCCAAAAATAAAAAGAAAATGAGCCCACTTGGGCAGTTATCAGATCGGTGCACTGAACTTGACCAGCGCATGATGTGCATGATGTTGAACTGGCAAAGAGCTTTGGGCGTAACGTAGTGGTGGACTTGAGCATTGAGATTGTTGGACAGAACGTGAGAAAACATAAGGACGTTGAAGGTCACAAGAAAGTGGCTCTGATACCATGTTGAGCTTTGATACCAGGTTGAAATAATGATGATGCGGAATATTGAGCGGAAGCAAGAGAGAGAATGAACATAAAGAACTTATAGGTGGTTCAGTGTTAGACATCTACATCCACCACTCGGAATACCCCTAAAGGCTACATTGTAATCATTAACTTGATTTGTCTACAATACAAAGGTTCTTATTTATAGGCTAGTGTTTAAATACACGTATAGTAATCAAATTCCTTTGATTTGATTACAATCAACCTATAAATAAAGAATATTTTATATCAACATAATTATGGAACATACAGAAAATATAACATATTCCATAATTATGTTGATATAAATATTATATATTTATGGGTTGATTGTAATCAAAAATATTGGATTGTAATCAAATCAAGTGAATTTGATTAATATACATATATTTAGACACTAGCCAATAAATATGGACCTTTGTATTGTACACAAATTAAGTTAATGAGCACAATGTAGCCCTTAGGGGTATTCCGAGTGGTGGACATATGTGTCTAACATCAAGCCACCCGTAAAGTTCTCTCTTGCTTCCACTCAATATTTCTGCATCCACATTATTTCAACATAAATTATGGAATATACAGAAAATATATTATATTTTCCGTATATTCTAACATGATTGATATGGCCAGGAAAAAGCCTCAAGCAAAGAGGAGCATTAGTATGGGTAAGAGAGAGTATGGTCGCTGGAACTCCCCATAAAGAATCCCCACATATCAGCCCGAATGCTATAGCAATTATACATTCATCTGCTCTTTGTTTGTTAATGTTCTACCATCGCCATATGAATATAATTAAACTCCCCACACACATGTCAATGGAAAAAAAGCCTTCCAAGTAAAATAGGATTGCAATGCACATTGCATTAGGTCCAAATTAATCTATGCATCCTATATCTTGTTTCGTAATATTTTAGCAGCTCTTTCAAAACATTATAGCGATAGCAATGCAGAAAAATAGGATAGCAAGATTAAGGCAATTTTTGGGGGGTGACTCAATACCTTCGGCTCCAAGGACTGCAATCCCATGGTACAATAATTCGTCCAATGCAGGATATGATCCATCCGAATCACCTACTGAGTATGTTTTGTAGAAAATCCAAAAAATTAAGGGTGACATAATACATCCTGTGGCTGTACCGATAACCTGGCTAACTAACATGGAGGAATGAGAAGTCAAAGTCAAATAAGTTGTCTTATAGTCCTGCATAAGATCAACAGAATTGAATATAATGAGGGGGAGTACATTAATGGATATGAATATAAGGACACCATACCCAAGCAAACCTATCCAAATGGGAATATGGTCTTTCAAGAAGAACTCCCTCTGTCGATTTTCATCGTAATTGACAACATAAGGGACCATAGCCAAAGATGGTTCCTTTACGAGACTCGTTACAGTTTTGATTAGCATAAAGACAAGGAGGAAAGCACCGTCACCTAGCATCATGGCAAAAGAAATAAAAACCTAGCAAGATGAACAAGAGAAATAAAAAGTCAAATTATAACAACGTAATAAAATTATTATGTGCACCTTGAATAAAAAAAATAATTAAAAAAGAAAAAAGAAAAAGAAGCAGTACCCTATAGCATTGAATGCCATGAAGATTACTTGTAGAGAGATTAGCTTTATACCAGTGACCCCTCTTGCCCACCATTAAAGGCCACATGATTGCCCACAAGATGATGACTCCAATAAGTAAAGATATATTTATCATGGGAGAGCAAATTATGCCAGCACCAATACTTGGCAAGGAGAAATCAAAGTAGAACCTGCGAGGGAGTCAAGATTTTAGACAATGATCTTTCTAAGTTCTAACTTACAAACAAAGTTAGGGGACTAACAATAACAAGTCTTTTAAGTAATTGGAAAAGACTTTACCTTTCTGCAAAGGCATGAAAACCAAAGGTAGGGAAGTTCAAAAGTCCACATCCGTTGGCATTAGCAAAAAACCATTGGAAAAGGGCAAATGCAAAGCTACCACAAGTGGTATAACCCATGTATTTAAATTGTCTCATGTATTCATGAAAATGAATGCATTAGAGGAGCAAGGATAAGATTAATTATATTAATATTGTTAAGAATATTATGTAATGGTTATTTACTTCCTTAAGTATTCTACGTCTACTATGTTTACATTTCCTTAGTCTACTAGGTTACTTGTCTATTACTCATAGCCTCTCTATAAATAGAGACCTTATATTCATTCTCAATATCATTGTAATACAATATAGTCCATTATATGCTTCCGCTCTCTCTTTCCTTCTTCCGTTCTCCACAATATATTTAACGTGGTATAAGAGCCGCATTTCTTGTGGCCTCCAATAAAAGTCTTTGACTTTTTCTAGCACTCCCTGAGGCAATCTCTCTTTTCCAGTCGTCCGCGCTCCACCGCTGAAAATTTCTTCCATGCCTTCACCATAGCCTTATATGGGAAAAGTAATCCCAAAATCAAGGTTGCAAGGCACAGATCTACCAATCTGTGGAAGATAAGCCACCCACGGCACTCCACGCACCGCCACATGCCGCCAAGTCTAGTGGATCAATCTGGTTTTCACTCCGTTCAATAGATCCGCCACCAGTCATCCTAGAGCCATCAGAAAATCATCCAATGGAGCCTCCACTCACTGACAGAGGCTCTAGGTGTGGGCATCATGTGACCAGCACCGCTTTACTTGAGGCACGTGCACCACACGCACCAGTCTCTCCTTTTCTTTCCAGTAGCCACATGGTAGCCTCTCAATGCACCACGTCAACTCTAGATCTACATCAACCCTAGCCATATCATCAGGTTCAAATCAAGTCCTCTAACTCAGTCCAAAATCGGTTTCTAACTGGGTCATTTGGATCTAAACCAGTCTAACCGGGTCAATACTGGATCCATCCAAGGTGCTCCAACCCAATCCAAAACCGGGTTATAACCGGGTCAACGGGTTCGAATCTACAACCCAGTTCAGCCGAATAGGCCAACCGGTCCTACTTAGTCAACCCAATTCACCGGGTTAAACCTAGTTCATATTATTTTGGGTCCATGGGTTATGGCCAAATCTTGGCCCATGTAACCAGCCCAATCTAGCCTATAAGGCTCTCATCCAAGTTCAAGCCCAATATTTTTGGCCTAGCTGCCTCCATCAACCACTACCCCTCTGTTGACTGCCATCGGCTTCCAAACTCGGGCCACCTCTTCAGTAACTTTTCCAGTGAACCTAAAAAAAATAAAAAAATGTTTCCCTTTCTTTTTCCCAAACTCAAGCTTACACCTTGAGTTTGAGGGGGATGTTAAGAATATTATATAATGGTTATTTACTTCATTAGGTATCCTACGTCTACTAGGTTACTTGCCTAACACTCATAGCCTCTTTATAAATAGAGGCCTCTGTATTCATTCTCATTATAATGCAATGTAGTCCATTATATACTTCCACTCTCTCTCTTCTCTCTCTCCTTCTTCCGCTATCCACAATTTATTAAAGAATATATTTAACAAATACAATTTATATGAAGGCTTAGTACTTTGCCAGATCAGCTCCTCTGGATGTGTCAAAGTTATTAATGATGGATGCAGTTGCAGTACCACTGTGGTAGGTTAAGTTGTACTTTAAGATCATTACCTGTAGGTGTACGTGAGAAGATAAGGCCAGTTAAGTTGGAATCGAAAAATAAAAAATACAATACAAATTAATTGAAAAACTTTGTATTTATATAACAAAGTTGATAAAATACACTTACAATATCATGGTATATATACTACAATTTGATCTAGTGCAGAACATTACAAAATAAAATCAAATATTACTAGATATTTTACAACTAAGCAAATCTTCTAGCATGCTTTCTTGATGTCCAAATCAACCAATGAGTGATCATCTTTCTTTCTAGAATATCTCTTATTGCAAGTTATAAAATCTTCTCTATATGCTGTCATAGGTGGATGTGGGATGCTCTAAAACCTTCCATATTTGTATTCTGATTTCCTGCGGTTACTAGAATTCTCTAGGACTATGCTCGATAGTGCGCTTGATCGTATGCAGTCCATTACTGCGATCCTCTGGAACTACGCTCGATCGCATGCGAGTCTATCTGTTATTGCTATCCTCTGTAACTGCGCTCGATCCTGCACTTGATCGCACTAAGTGTGCACTCAAGTCCTTGCAGGCTTTGGCTTTGATTGCTACATTGGCTATCTTCATGTTAACATTCCCCCGCAAGCTTATAGAGGATGAAAGCACCATCAGCTTGGACTTTAAAAACAAGAAATGAGCTCTGATACCATTAAAAACTTTGTATTGATATTAAACAAAGTTGATAAAATACACTTACAATATCGTGGTATAAATTCTACAATTTGACCTGGTGCTGAATACTACAAAATGAAGTCAAATATTATAAGATATTTTACAACTAAGCAAATCTTCGAGCACGCTCTTGATGTCCAAGTCAACCAATGAGTGATCATCTTTCCTTCTGGAATATCTCTAATTGCAAGCTATAAAATCTTCTCTATATGCTGTGATAGGTGGACATGGGATGCTCCAAAACCTTTCATATTTATTTTTGGATTTTCTGTGATTACTGGGATTCTATGGGACTGTGCTCGATCCTGAGCTCGATTGCATGCAGATCTGTCTGTTACTACGATCCTCTGGAACTGCGCTCGATCCAACTAAGCGTGCACTCGAGTCCTTGCGGGCTTTGGCTTTGATTACTTCATTGGCTATCTTTATGTTAACATTAATTAAATATTATCATAAGAACCATAACCTTTTTTAGGATCAAACTAAGGAATAAGACAACAAAGCTCACGACAAAGAGGAAACCAATCGTCCAACCAAGAGAGAGGTCCTTGAAGTTGATTGGTGCGATCACTTCATCTCCTTGGCTAGCTATTAAATGAGTCATCACTAGTAGATAGTTTACAGTGCCACCTAATAATTACAAAGAGATTAATATGTTTAGTTTTCAAACTATCAAAAAGTTATAATAATCCAAAAATCAAAGGATCAATTCATAAAATTCCGAAAATATGTTCTAAAAGCTTTGGTTTTGTTTGCAAAATGTGTTGGGTGCAACCAATTCCAGAGTAAGCCCAAGTTACATAAGAAAGCCAAAGTTCTATGAGGGTGGGCAAATGGCCCACCACATTTTCCTTCGACCTACACCACTAGAAAGATAATAAAAGAATGCCTAATCAATTAAGTTAACATGTGAAGAATTTGCATGCATGAAATGAAAAGTAGAAGAAAGAAAGAAAAAACAAGAAAAAGAAAATAAAAACAAGTTTGAAGAACATACTGGTAAATGCCACTCTGGAAGACGCAATAAGAAATGTTTGGATTACTGAGTTCTCTTGCTTAGTGAAGGGCTGCTTCAACAAACCACACCTATCAAGCATGACAGTATAGAACTTGACAATAATAAATCAAAAATACTATGCTAAAACATTTAAGGATTGTATGTACCCTGGAGTTAGGCTAAGCTTGCACACAATGAAATTGAAGAAAACGCTCAAAACAAAGCTTGTCACCATAGACCTTATAGTTATCTGCCTTTTCCATGGCAATACCTTTGTATCCTTAAACAATATCTCCACCGCCAATCTTTCATTATCAACCTTGCCTATTTCTTTTACTTCGCAGGAGTTTCTTCCCTCTCAATTATCAATGTCGCGTATTTCTATGATTTCATCACCAACTTTGTTTAAGTTTCTCCCTCCTGAATTTATTTATTTGTCTTCAACTTCGCCAACTTCTTCACCAACTTCCATTACTTCATCTTCATCAACTTCTTCATCAGGTTCGCTTGCTTCATCTTCCCATTGAGTTTGCACTACAATATTCACTTTCATCTTCTTTTTCAACGTTGCACATTTCTATTTCTTTGCTCCTCTCCATTTTTCTTGATTTTTTTGTGTGGTTTCTCTAAGTGGTTTTCCAGGCAAGTATAAGAATACCGTGAATACAGATTAAGGTACAGGCTAGCAATAACAGCAATATGAGAATGGTCCAAAAGATGCCACACATTCAAGCACATTGGTCTGCGTTAGGCTTAAAAATTGAAACCCAACATTTCAATGCTAACGACTCAACAATGGAGATGGATTTGAAGGCCACTGACGACCTGAAGTGGTGTGGGTGGGGGGACATGAAGGGGCCAGATTTGGACTCATTTGGACGTTCTGCTTCGACATTCTCTAACGTTGGCCATAATATCCTCTAATGTTGGCCACAACGTTCTCCAACGTTGGCCACGACATCCTCTACAAAACCAACCACACACTCAAGTCTCTCTTTTTTTAAGTTCATCGATTGTTTGTCTAATTTGTGTGTTAATTGCAACATTTTTGAAACATTAAAGGCTATATAGCAAATTTTAAAATATTGGGGTTAAAATTGAAAAACACCTCAAACTTTAAGGGGGGATAAAGTGAATTTTTCCCAAAGACTAACATATGCAAATTAAGGGGCTCGAATATACAATATTCGGCACTTATTAAGAATGTTTTGTATAAAAAAAATGAAAAAATAGTATGAAAAAGTGAAAAAATATTTGTTTTGTAATGATTTTTTTTTATTTGAATAGTAATAAAAAGTGAATTATGTAATATAAAAAGTAAAAATAAAAAGGGAAAAATATAAAAATTAAAAATTAAAAAAAAAAAGTCCCTCAAACTACCAACCATTTACAATATAGCCCCCCCAATATTCAAAAAGTAATAAAGTAGCCCACAAAACTACCGAAATGTAACACAAAGGCCACTTATGTTTTTTATATTCCTATAATACCCCAACTCTTTTAACAAATAAAATAATTGTAAAAAAATTATAAACAATTTAAAAAAAAAATACAAAAAAACCAATGGGCTAATAAATACAAAAAATATATATTTTTTGGAATAAATAAATATTCGCCCATTGATTTTTTTTTTTGTTGGGTTTTTTTTACAATTATTTTATTATTTTATTTCTTAAAAGAATAGGGGTATTATATAAATATAAAAAAATAAGTGGCCTTCTTGAACATTGTGGGGCTATATTGTAAACGGCCGGTAGTTTGATGGGTTTTTTTATATTTTTGCCAAATAAAAAATAGAATGTCATAATATTGATTTTTTTTTAGAAATGGTGCATGAATAGTAACAAAGTGAAGAAAAGCTCTACCAAATAAAGCCAATAAATGAAATAGTTTTAAGGTATTATAGAATAATAAGAAATGAAGATTTTTAAAATAGTTTCATGATTTTTGTACACTTAAAGGGGTTATGATTTTTAAAAAGTGCATAAGTCAAAGCAAAAATTCTAATCAAACAAAACCACATCATTTCAGGAGCTTTTTAAGATATTAAAAAGTATTGAGTTGCTATGCTTTTTGGATATGTTGTGGGCCTTTGAATGAAGAAAATTTTTAAGTCAAATTTCATGTCATTTGGAGTTAAATTGAAAGAGTTATGATTTTTATAAGTTCTAAAGGTCCAGTTGTGAAACAGTTAAAGGGGCTCAAAATGTATAGAATTTTTGAATGGTTTAATAATCACATTTGGTCACGATTTTTGGATATGATGTGGGCCTTTGAATGAAGAAAATTTAAGTCAATTTTGCATAATTTGAAGTTAAATTGAAAGAGTTAAATAAGAGCAATCTAACTACTATTAGCAACAATGTTGCTTTTCTCCTTTCTAAGCAGCACAAGGAAGAAGAAATTAATTCGAGTCACCCTAAAAGGCCACCCCCATTTGGGCCCTTGGGAGTGATCCCTCATCCAACCAAGAGAGGTGGATTAGTTCATAAAATTTCGAAAATATCTTCTAAAAGCTTTTGGTTTTATTTGCAAAATGTATGTGAAGAATTTGCATACATGAAACAACAAGCAGAAGAAAGAAAGAACAAACAAGAAAATGAAAAGAAAAACAAGTTTGAAGAACATACTGTTGAATGCCACTCCGGAAGACGCAATAAGAAATGTTTGGATTACTGTGTTATCTTGCCTAGTGAATGACTACTTCAACAGACCACACCTATCAAGCATGATAGTATATAACTTGAAAATAATAAATCCTAACACCCTGCTAAAACGTTTAAGGATGATATGTACCTAGAAGTTAAACTAAGCTTGCACACATTGAAATTGAAGAAAATGCTCAAAATAAAGCTTGTTACCATAGACCTTATGGTTATCTACTTCTTCCTAGGCAATACCTCCATATCCTTGAACAACATCTCCACCGTCACTCCTTCATTATCAACCTCGCCTATTTCTCTTACTTCGCTAAAGTTTCTTTCCTCTCCATTATCAACGCCGCTTGTTTCTATGATTTTATCACCAACTTCGTTTGAGTTTCTCTCTCTTGAATTTATTTCTCTATCTTCAACTTCACCAACTTCTTCATCGACTTCCCTTACTTCATCTTCATCAACTTCTTCATTAGGTTCGCTTGCTTCATCTTCCCATTCTGAGTGTGCATTACAATATTCACTTTCATTTTCTTTTTCAACGTTGCTAATTTCTATTTCTTTGCTGCTCTCCATTTTTCTTGGTTTCTTTGTGTGGTTTCTCTAAGTGGTTACTCATTATTATAGAATAATGAGAAATTAAGATTTTTAAAGTAGTTTCATGATTTTAGTACACTTAAAAGAAGGGGTTATGATTTTTAAAAATTGCAAAAGTCAAAGCAAAAATTCAAATCAAAGAGAATCACATAATTTCAGGGGACTTTTAAGGTATTAAAATATTTTCGGTTGCTATGATTTTTGGATACGTTGTGGGCCTTTGAGTGAAGAAAATTTTAAGTCAAATTTTGTGTCATTTGGAATTAAATTAAAAGAGTTATGATTTTTATAAATTTGGAAGGTCAAGCTGTGAAACAGTTAAAGGGATTTAAATTGTATGAAATTTTTGAATGGTTTAATGACCACATTTTGTCAAGATTTTTGGATATATTGTGGGCCTTTGAATGAAGAAAATTTTAAGTCAATTTTGGCATAATTTGGAGTTAAATTGAAAGAGTTAAGTTAGAGCAACCTAACTACTATCAGTAACAATGCAACTTTTTTCTCCTTCACAACAGCACAAAAAAAATGAAATTAATTCGAGCAACCCAAAACGCCACCCCCTGTAACGCTCCAGGATTTTAATAGAATTACTAAGAATGCTTTAGTATAAATTTCAGTCTCAAGTTAAATCAAATATATTAGGAAAAATATATTTGATGTCTAAATTATGAATTATTTGGCATTTAAGATTTACCTAATTAAATGCCCAAGTATTAGTAGTAATGGGGATATTAGTGTATTAGATAATTGTTTGATTGGTTTAATATGATAATATATATATACATAAATATATATTCATTTCTTTATATTATATAAATAATATATTTGGATGGGTTGTACAGCATTCATAATGCTCATTAAATAGATATATATATAGTATAATATTACGCATAATAGTGATGCTGACTGTGGAACCTTCAAGAATCCATTTACTTTAAAATAATATACATATGTATCAATGATGCAGTAGGAGGCAAGAAGAAAAAAAAACAACTGCAATGTTTTTATTTGGTAGCTGTTCGACGCTGATATATCTGCAGTGTAAAAATTCACCGATCAAACTTTATACATAATACCCACTGTGTCCCTTGTTTTCTCCTATAAATAGGACTGGTTGCCTTGTTTTCAAAAGCATGAGTAACTCTTCTGGCCTATCGTACAGTGAAGAGGAAAAAAAAAAAGGAGAGAAAAAGAAAAGGAAAAAAAGAAAGAAAGAAAGAAAGTGAGAATATAGTAAGAAACATCTATATATTAGTAATAAGCTTTGGAGCTACTTTAAGTGAAAGTGCTAGGTATAATTCTTTTATCCTTAGTTTATGTCAATTCTAGTTGTTAGAATTTAAATTATGTCAATTTTATTCATTAGATTTAAATTACGTCGTTATAATGCCTAAATTACGCGGGAAAGTGTGATTGAATATTTTGGGACGGATATTATATTCAATCATCCTTTTAAATATTACAAAGACGTCGTTGTGCTGCCTAAATTTTATTAGGTATTTTACAATAGCGTCGTTGTAATGCCCAAGTAATGTTAAACATTTTAGATAAATATTATATTAATGCCGTAGTAATGCCCATATAAAAATATGTGGTAACGCTACATAGTCGTTATGATGCCCAAGTGACATTATAATATTTTGGAAAAATTAGCTTTACCCCCCCATGGACTACCACTCTCTCTCCATTTGCCCCCATGAACTACCAAGGTTACCTAAGACCCCCCATGAACTGCCATTTTGCTACCAACGACCCCCTACCGTTAGTCAAAGGTGTCAAACGTAACGGTCAATTGTACTGTTCTTGACATTATTCCGTCAGTCAACGACACTGTTCATGGTACTATTCACGTTAACCATCATGTTTAACGTTTTTGACTAATGATAGGAGGCCGTTAGTAGCAAAATGACAGTTCATGGGGGGTCTTAGGTAACCTTGGTAGTTCATGGGGGCAAATGGAGAGAGAGTTGTAGTTCATGGGGGGTAAAGCTAATTTTCCCTAATATTTTAGATAGATGGCGTTATGTTGCCCAATTTTGGATAGAGCATAGAGAGAAATTAAAAGGTCGTTATTTTAGCCTTTTTAATTATAATCTTAAACTAATATATGGTCGCGCGCGGGCACACAAAAATGCAGTGACTTTTTATAATTAAGCGTTAACAGAGGAATCCCGCATAACGGTGACAAGTAAGTATAATTACTTACTGAGCATGGTATTATTTTAGTGAGTATAACTGCTTACTGAGATTGATACTATTTTATAAACCTTTTGAAGTATAATTATTACATGAGCCTGAATATTTTATAAATAATATGAATATATGCTTCCAATTATTTTTTATATATTGAAATGAGTTGAGAAATGACATGTGATGATTATGAGAACAAAATAATGATTTTAAGAGACATGTTATTGTATACTGTTGAACATTAAGAATAAGAGATGAATTAAATATGAAGCAAGAAGGTTTTCCTATGTTAACGGTGGGAGCGGAATGAGCCTCTCAGGTTAAATAAGATGCCTTTTGTCTTCCTAAAGTTGAATGTAAAATGTTGAGGTGTTCTTATATTAACGGTGTAAGCCGAAGGAGCCTTACAGGTTAAAATAAGAAGCTTGGTGCTAACCGAGGAGCCGACGGTGTCTCCTGAAAATCGTAAATGAAATGGTTCAAGTCCTTTAGAAAGCCAGAAAGGGGCCAAAGTCTCCTGATAGCCGTAAACGAAAGGTTAAAGTCCTTTAGAAAGCCGGAGAGGCTAGAGATTGCATTTCATATATTGAATAATGTAATTTATGATTTATATGTTTTACCTCTTTATATTTATATGCGTATTCATTTTATGAGATGCAAATAAAATGCATATATGTATAAATATAAAGTTGTTTAGAAAAGATAAATGGATTTTATCACAAACAACTCTATGATGCTTATTTTATCAGCTATGGATTATATAAAAATGATTCTGTTTGGAAAACAAGCGTAGCTGTTATCATAATTACCATGTTAGAAATATTATTGAAAAAGATAACTCATATTGTCAATGTCAATAATTTTTATACCTACTGAGACCGTGGACTCACTAATCCGCCTATGTAAATATGGTAACCCTCAACTATACCACATTTACATAGATATTGATGCAGATGCAGAGGAATGCGAAGATGATCCATATGCCTGTTTAGGATATTATGGATAGGGTTTTGGTACCTCAGTTTCTTGTAAAACATTATGTCTATCTTTTGAAAGTGTATTTATAGTTAGACATGTACTAGCTACACTTGGTGTGTATTTACTTATGTGCCGCCTGTAGCACTTCTGACCAGTGTGTTTTGTTGTAAAGTACAATGTAAAAATCTGTTTGATATAGAAGTTTTATTATCAGCTCTGATGTGTTTTATGAGAGTTGTATAAAAATATATATATTTCGCTGCTAGATTTATAATCTCTGATGATATTGAGGAAGAGATAGTAGTGCTTAATGGCAATTGGAGATTTCCACTTTTGCCTTTCATTAAGTAAAGACGGGGCGCTACACCCCCCATTTGGGCCCTTGGGGTTGGTTGATCACCCCTAATCCAGCCGTTTGGGTGGTCGAAACCACCCCCATCCAACCAAGAGAGAGGTGGATTAGTTCATAAAATTCTGAAAATATATTCTAAAAGCTTTTGGTTTTGTTTGCAAAATATATTAAGCACAACCAATTTCAAAGTAAGCCTAAATTACATTAGAGAGCCCAAGTTCTAAGAAGGTAGGCAAATGGCCCACCACATTTTCCCTCAACTTTCACTACTAGAAAGATAACAAAAGAATGCCTAATCAATTAAGTTAACATGTGAAGAATTTGCATGAATGAAACGAAAAGCAGAAGAAAGAAAGAACAAACAAGAAAAAGAAAAGAAAAACAAGTTTGAAGAACATACTGTTGAATGCCACTCCGAAAAACCCAATAAAAAATATTTGGATTACTGTGTTCTATTGCCTAGTGAAGGGCAGCTTCAACAAACCATACCTATCAAGCATGACGGTATAAAACTTGAGAATAATAAATCATAAACACCCTACTAAAACATTTAACAATGGTATGTATCCAAGAGTTAGGCTAAGCTTGCACACAATGAAATTAAAGAAAATGCTCAAAATAATACTTGTCACCATAGACGTTATGGTTATCTGCTTCTTCCATGGCAATACCTCCTTATCCTTAAACAACATCTCCACCGTCACTCCTTCATTATTAACCTCACCTATTTCTCTTACTTCGCTAGAGTTTCTTCCCTCTCCATTATCAACGCCGCATGTTTCTATGATTTCATCATCAACTTCATTTGACATTTCAAAATCCAAAACACAATCTAAGACCGGAAATTGATCGCCAAGACACAGAAATGAGTATACCCATCTTCTTTCATCCAAATAAAAAAGAGATATTAACATAAATAAGCCCTATGGGTGTGTATGGTCCGCAAGGCACTGCCTATTTAATCCCCAATAAATATTTTCTGTCCGAGCAGTTTTGCAATCAACCAAAATCCAAAACGATCTATCTTTTCAAATATTTCAAAAGCATAACAATTTAGAGGTGATTTCATCTCTTTCTCTCTCTTTTCTGGTGTCTTCGTTTTTTTGGGTCCATTAGTCAAGCTTGCTTTCTATCAATGGTTTTACTAAATATTCGTTTGTTCTTGCTATGTTGTTTTCTTTGTTATGAGTTTCTGAAACAATGAGCTTTGCGACTAACCAAAATCCAAAACGATCATACATATATGTTATGTATATATATGTATATGTGTGTGTGTGTTGTATATATATGTATATATATTGTGGTGAAAGTAAGGTAAAAATGTATTGTTCACTTATATATATATGCATGTACATATACATATCCGTGAGGACCAAGCCCCAACTCATCATGCGGGGGCTTGGTCCGGTTAATAATTTATTACCAAATGACCGATTTATAAGAAACCAAATATAAAATATATGTTGTAAACAATACATATATATACAACATATATGTACATATAACACTTTTTCTCCTGCCCTTCTTTTTCTGCTGCCATCCTCAAACCTGCTAGTAATGCTACCATTTGTCTTCTCAAAATCTGCTCTCTTTAACATTAAAATATGAAAAGTATTGTTGTTTTGTAAGAATTGTTATACTCCTGACATTGTTGCACAGTTGCGTAGCTGTAATTGGATATTTCTAAATCCAAAACACAATCCAAGATTGAAAATTGATCGCCAAGACACGGAAATTTGTGTACCCATATTCTTTCATCCAAATAAAGCAAGAGATATTACCTGGAATAAGCTCTATAGGTGTGTATGGTCCGCAAGGCACTGCCTATTTAATCCTCAAGAAATATTTTATGTCTGAACAGTTTTACAACCAACCAAAATCCAAACGATCTCTCTTTTCAGATACTTCAAAAGCAGAGCGATTTAAGGATGATTTCATCTCTTTCTCTCTCTTTTCTGGTGTTCTCGTTTTCTTGGGTCCATTACTTAAGCTTACTTTCTATCAACGGTTTTACTAAATGTTCGTTTGTTCTTACTATGTTGTTTTCTTTGTTTGGAGTTTTTGAAGAAATGAGCTTTGCAACTAACCAAAATCTAAAACGATCATATATATATATATATAAAGATAAGGGTAAATCCACGACTCTGATTCCTTTAAAATCAGAGTCTTCTGCTTCTCCAACCTCTGCTATTGATTTAACAAATAGATTTGCTCCTTTTGGGTCTGAGTACCCTGCCTCTTATTCCAACACTTTGGCTACCCCCTTTGATCCCTTTTGATCGTACCAAAATTAGGTACTCGCAAAAGAACGAACCGTTAAGTCGTATAGCGTTGCGCAAGTACCGAGATCGAACCACAGAGAACGGAGTTTTGTAATTAAAAAACTAATACGACTCTTTAATTAAATGTATCTTAACCTAGTCCCAAAGAGAATTGATTTCGAACAATAAAAAGTGCAAAAATAAAATTAAAGTGAAAATGTAGGGATAAAAATAACTAAGGTTAAAGATGAACCTCACCCAATAAAAATAAGCTTAATACATTAAACACTCATTCTCCATTTTTAAACTTTAAACCCTTCAACACACTCTATTGTGGTAATTGACACAAGTCAAACCGAATAATGTGTTTACCGTTAAGGAGCTACAATGAGTATTGGTTATGGATAAAATCATCCACTGTATCCTTGGATCACAGTGGATATTGAATCACAACCAAACACTCGTTGTGCACCCGGCTTGGAACACATCACCGGATGACTATCAATGTATCAACAACACACAACCATTCAATTATTTGTCACAGAAATTAAATGACGAGTACGGAATTAAATAACGGAAAATAAAGCATAAAATGTAAAAGCACGAAATATAAACTAAGGGTGAGGCTTCATCTTCAACCTAAGTTGAAGATTTTAGCCACCCATTGAATAACAAAGCATAATTGATTAAAATAATGCATTAAAAATAACTTTAAAGTAAAAGCTTACAACTAAAAGGGGCGGAGCAAGGCAAACAGATGCAAAATGTTCTCTAAAAACGCCCCAAAGAATGTGTGTTCAACCAAATGGACCTAGGGTCCTATTTACAGACTACAAAATCCTACGAGTGCGTTCGAATGCATGAGGTGCGTTCGAACGTACTGCTGAGCTGTGCGTTCGATCGCACAATGTGCGTTCCGTAGAAAATCGTAACGGCGCAGCAGAAGCGATGGACTCCTAGGGCACCCGCACGAGATGCGGGATGACGGGGACTGCGTTCAACCGTGTCCCTGCGTTCGACCGTCAGTGCGTTCGAACGCACCAAGTGCGGTTGTAACACCCCGGTCCCATATTGGGAAGATGAGAAAAGGCCCACATAGAGTGGGTGGTTTACAAAGATGGTCATGAGTGCTAAGTCCCACATTGCCTAGTTACTAGGTGAAACTGGGCTTTATAATGATTTATAAGAAAGCTTCAAATTGACTAGTCCTTTTGGGGTGATAGTGCAGATGTGGCTAGCGCTTTTTCCTGGGTCATTACAAGTGGTATCAGAGCCACCTAGTAACGCCAGGTCATGTGGTATTGGAGCACTACATGACGTAGGCCTGACGAGGACGTCAGGAATTTAAGAGGGGGAGTTTGTAACACCCCGGTCCCATATTGGGAAGATGAGAAAAGGCCCACATAGAATGGGTGGTTTACAAAGATGGTCATGAGTGCTAAGTCCCACATTGCCTAGTTACTAGGTGAAACTGGGCTTTATAATGATTTATAGGAAAGCTTCAAATTGACTAGTCATTTTGGGGTGATAGCGCAGATGTGGCTAGCGCTTTTTCCTAAGTCATTACAGCGGTCGAACGCACTTGACAGGGATCCAATTCTTCACTTAGTGTCTTTTTGCTCTCTTGTGGCCAACTTTTGTTGTAAAGACCTGCACAACTCAAAACACTAAAAACACCAAAAATAATTAGAAATTAACAATACTAAGAGCCTAACGAATATAAATTAAGGGGTTCAAATAAGCACTTTTAGGCACTCATCACCTTTGCTGATGTTTCCCAAAAACCCAGGTTTACTAGTACGGCTTACAATAAGCCATCTAGTTATATGATTCTCCCATTTGCTCAACATTTGTTTTCTATAGAACTTGAACGTTCTAAAATTAAATATGCAAGTGATCTTGCTCTTTCTTATTTTCCTAAGGGCTTCCATTGGATCCCTGAGCATCCGCTCAAAAGCCTTGTTTTTTATTCTCATATCTTGTCTCGAACTAACTCTGTGGTTATTAAACCTATTTTCTGTCAAAATTCCCAACCCAAGAAAATAATTTACCACAGTGTCCACCTCCGTAAAATTATTTCTGAAAATGATTGGGGTGATCAGCTATCTTCTTTGCGAAAATTGGAAGGCTTCCAAATTCCTTTTAATTATTATGACTATGTTGATGCCTAATCAAAGTTCTTTCTGTACCAAACTGCTATTATGGACCATTCTTGGTTCATCACTTTTGATAAAGAATTTACTGGAGGGATTCTTCCTCTCTGGTTCTCTAGGTGGTGGTCTCATTTTGGTTTGATTCCAGATGTACTACCTTTGAGCCTGATTGAATCCTTTGAACTATTCAAAACATGTTTCAAGGTTGATACCTATGGTTCTAAATTTTCCTGCATCCTCCATTTCGTCAAACGATATCGTCTCCCTTGGATTCTTAAATGGCAATATGTTATTGTTGGTGACAATCTTGAAATACATTAGTATGTCAAATGGTGGGATGAGTTTTCTGTTGATCCTATTATCAAAAGGGTTAAGCAATTTATTCAGGCTCCTAATGCCTTGAATTTACCTTTACCTACTATAATTCCCCCTAAACTGATTACTCATGATGTTTGTGGCCAAACCCCCGATAAGGTGACGCGTGCCAAAGAATCTCATGTTGCTTCCTCTTCCTCTCAAAAACAATCTTCCAAGAGTAAGAAAGTGCAGAAAAAAGCTTTGTTGAAAGCTATGCTTGATTCCTTCAATTCTAATGATGATGATGAAGCTGACTCTGAAGCATCCTTTTCTAGTGTTTCTGATACTCAAAGAGATTTGTATGGTAATTCAGGATTTGATTCTCTAGATTATGTTCCAGGTCTTGAAGACCTTTGATATGAAGACAAATTACCCATATTGTTGATTCACGAGTTGAGTTCCTGTGGTGATGAAATGATCTTGTAGACAAAGTTACTGTGTCTATCCACGCTTTTCCTATTCAAGGATGCTACTGACACAATCGTCCAAGTATCCTACTGTTTAAAGTAATGATGCTGCCTTTCACTGTTGTTCCTTAGCATGATGCTACCGACACTACAGTGAATCTACTTTCACTATTTGTAATTGATTCTTTTACTGTTTTCATAATGTATCTTTATTTTCTTTTCAAAAAAGATGAAGAGGCATCTGTGACTATTTTCTGTTAAATAGGCGCGACCTCTTGCATTGGAGGCAAAAGCTTAAAATTGCTTAAGCCTGAACCTCAAAATTCCTTTGTAATATTCTCTAGTTCTTCTTTATCCGAAAGCTTGAATGCTCCATTGTAAGTTTTGTTGAGAAACTTCAATAATATTATCTTTGAATATTATTTTCTATTACTATTTTATTACAATTGCTATCACATCCTTGGCTGGTTTTATTATCTTCTTTCAATTTTACCTTCATCATATGCATTATTTTCTCTTTAAAAAATATTTGTTCTTTGTTAATGCACTTCCTCCCCACTTGGTATCAAAGCCTGTGTTGATGATCTGTAACTACCTCCTGCATTTGTTCTTTGCTGCTTGTGTACTCATTCTACTCTCTCTTTAATCTCTTTGATTATATTTCGTCCATCCGACTTAAACCTACCACCCCGTTAGTTCTACCCAAGGGACTCCTATAATCCGTTCTTTTAAGGCCTGGAGTTGGCTAAGTTGTGAGCATTTGGAAACAGGGTATGTTCGCGTCCAAGGGTATGTGTACTTAGGAGTTTGTCAGCCTGAATATGTTTAGAAAGATTAATTTGTGAGTTGTTTGGCTGCCAAAATGTGGAGATCAAACTCTTCTGTTAGTTCTAGGTCTAGCCTTCCCCCTGATATTGCTAATAGTGAACATGTTTCATTTGAAAATGATAATGTTTTTAATTTTAATAAATGGAATATCCCTAAGCTGTCGCCTAAGGATATTTATTTTGATTCTTCTTGGATTTCTTCTACTTTTAGATCTGAATATGTTGTTAAGACTATTGAACAGACTTTTGCTATTTCAGGAAATAATTCCACATTTCAATTGTTTAATAAAAGATTTCTTGAAGCCTCTAAGGCTAAAAAATATAAGTTTTTGCACATTGAATCTATGCAAGTTACTGTTAAGCCATTGACAAGGCTTGGAATTGATGTTTCTATTTTGCTATGTTTACGTGATGCTAGATTTCTTAAATTTAAGACTAGTATTCTTGGAATGATTCAATCTTCAGTATATGCTGGTCCTATTCATTTTGATGTTTTTCCTAATATGACTGTTTCTTTGGATGATGTTAATTTTCTTAAATCTTTAACTTTGAATATCTTGACCCAAGGTTATGACATGGAAGAAGGTAGCAGACCTCTTGCTATCATCTATCGTATCTATTACCGATTGATGAAAACTAATTTAAATCCGCAAACTATTTTCAAAGATCCTCATGGGTCTACTTTGTTGATCCAAAGTTCTACCCAAGATGCTTCAATAAGCATTCCAAAGATGATTCGTTGGGATGATCTGTCTCTACCTAACGAATGGCTTTTGGAAAATGTTTCAAAACCTGCTAATGTGGTCTCTTGATCTACAGATGTGGATCTCATCCAACAGTACTTGGATGGAACCGTAAAAAATCAACTTTGCTAATTTAAATGTTTCAGGTCATATTTAAAGACCTCTTGTTATTGAACAAAGAGGGAATTATTTGCTAGTTCTGCCACCACTGAAGGATTTCAAAAAAGAGATAAAGAAATTAATGATTTGCTTGCATCTGCTTCTAACTTGAAGTTAAAAGGAGTTTTTAATGATTCTGCAAATTCTCAAATTTCTTCTACTTTTTATTCTACAAAAACTCATCCTCCTACTGTCAAGGATGATGATGACAATGATTTTGTTTCTCCTTCTGCTTCGGACATGAATGGTCCTCTTCCTCCTCCCTCATATATATATATATATATATTTGTGTGTGTGTGTTGTATATATATGTATATATATTTTGGTGAAAGTAAGGTAAAAATGTGTTGTTCACTTGTATATGTATACATGTACATATACATATCCGTGAGGACCAAGCCCCAACTCATTATGCGGGGGCTATATATATATTTTTGTGTGTGTGTGTATGTGTTGTGTATACATATGTATATATATTGTGGTGAAAGTAAGGTAAAAATGTATTGTTCGCTTATATATGTATACATGTACATATACATATCCGTGAGGACCAAGCCCCAACACATCATGCGGGGGCTTGGTCCGGTTAATAATTTATTACTCGATAATCGATATATAAGAAACCAAATATAAAATATATGTTATAAATAATACATATATATTGTGGTGAAAGTAAGGTAAAATTTTATTGTTCACTTATATATGTATGCATGTACATATACATATCCGGGAGGATCAAGCCACAACTCATCATGCGAGGGCTTTGTCCAGTTAATAATTTATTACTCGATAACCGATATATAAGAAACCAAATATAAAATATATGTTGTAAACAATACATATATATATTGTGGTGAAAGTAAGGTAAAATTTTATTGTTCACTTATATATGTATACATGTACATATACATATCCGAGAGGACCAAGCCACAGCTCATCATGCGAGGCCTTTGTCCAGTTAATAATTTATTACTCAATAACCGATATATAAGAAACCAAATATAAAATATATGTTGTAAACAATACATATATATACAACATATATATACACTCAACATATATATATTGTGCTGAAAGAATATCCAGCTTCAAGACCGAAAAATCGTCATTGATTTCAAGCTTCTTGGTTCAAGACATACTCAACTTAGTCAGAATATTCACCTTCAAAGAATACAATATTTTATCATCCATGCTATATCTTTGCTATGCAAGCAACAGGTCATCCGAGATCAGATGCATTTACAGTGAAAAGTTTTAACAATTAGAAAATAATAAATGATGGAGTGAATTGCCCTTAAATGAGACATATGGGGAAAGATCCAAATTCACCACATAAAATTGCTGTGAGATGTTATGATGATCTCAAGAATAATTTACATCATATTGGCAAGTCAATCGAAAAACAATCATTACAAGAAATGGAGAATAATCGGTTGCGGCTCAAAACCACAATTGATAGTGTTCGATGACTCACATTCCAAGCATGTGCATTTAGAGGTCATGATGAAAGCTCCAACTCAAAGAATCAAGGTAACTGCATTGAATTGATAAAGTTCTTAACAAGTTATAATAATAATGTTGATGAAGTTGTTTTGGAAAATGCTCCACAAAATGCAAAATATATATCACCCAAAATTCAAAAAGAAATTTTGCATATCATTGCAAGTAAAGTGCGAGATGCGATTTGTAAAGAAATTGAGGATGCCAAATTTTGTATTCTTGTTGATGAAGCTCAGGATGAGTTAAAAGAGGAACAAATGGCAATTATTTTGAGGTTTGTTGATGAAGATGGTTTTATCAGGGAGAGATTCTTTTATATTGTCCATGTCAAAGATACTACAGCATTAACTTTAAAAAATTAGATATGTAATGTCCTTTCTCGTTACGATCTCCTAATTGAGAATATTCGAAGTCAAGAATATGATGGAACTAGTAATATGCGTGGTGAATGTAATGGACTATAAGCTTTATTTCTTAGAGAATGTCCATATGCATATTATGTGCATTGCTTTGCTCATAAGCTACAATTAGCTTTAGTTGCAGCATCTAGAGAAGCAAAATATGTTCATCAATTCTTTGTCCATTTGACTTCTATTATCAATATTGTTGTTGGTTCTTCAAAACGTCATGTTGAATTTCAGTCTTTTCAAGTTGCTGAGATTGAAAATATGACTACTTCTAATGAAATCGAGACAGGAAGGGAGGCAAACCAAATTGGTACTTTGCAACGACCTGGAGATACTAGATGGTCTTCTCATTTTCACTTTGTTTGTAGCTTAATAAGATTTTTCCGTCCAACTTGCTCAGTTCTTGAGATAATCTCAAACAAGGGAATCAATTATGCTCAACGTGGTGATGTTGAGGCGGCTTAAATGGTATTAACCTCATTTGAATTTGTTTTGATCTTGCATTTGATGAAATACGTTATGGGATTTATTAATTCTCTTTGCCAAGCTTTGCAATAAAATTCTCAAGACATTTTAAATGCTATGACTATAGTTTCATCTACAAAATTACTTCTTCAAAAGTTGAGAAATGAAGAGTGGGAACCTTTTCTTGGCATTGTTAAGTCATTTTGTGAGAGAAATGAAATTGAAGTTCCTAATATGAATGCTATGAATGCTTGTTACACTAGAGCTCGAGGCAGATCCCGTCACCAAGATGAAGAATCTTTGATAACAATGGAGCTTCATTTTAAAATTGATATATTTACTGCTGCAATAGATTTTCAATTGCAAGAACTTGATAGTAGATTTAATGAGCATGCAGCAGAACTTCTTATTCTTAGTGCTGCTTTAAGCCCTAAAGATGCATACATATCATTTGAGATTGATGATATATGCAACTTAGTTGAGAAGTTTTATCCTGAAGATTTCACTGAGCAAAAAAAATCTCTTTGAGATTTCAATTGCATCATTATCAGTTTGATGTGCCAAAACATTCAGATTTTCACAATATGTCCACTTTATCTGAGTTATGCAGAAGATTGACAATTTCAGGAAAGTCAAAGATTTATAACTTGATTGACAGGTTGATTCGCCTAGTGTTGACTCTACCTATTTCTACCGCCACCACTGAACGGGCATTTTCTGCAATGAAACTTGTAAAAACTAGATTGCATAGTAGAATGGAGGATGAGTTTCTAGCATATAATTTGGTCGTTTACATTGAGGAAGAAATTGCTAGGGATTTCACTACAGAGAGGATAATGGATGAATTTTATTCTATGAAAGATCGTCGTTGAACATGATTTCAAGGACATATAAAGTTCTTTTGCGAAATTTTTTTTTGTGCATGTTTATAGGAAATTGTAATAATTTTGTATTTAAAAGGGAAGTTCTTTTTGAAGATGATTTTATAGACATGTAACTTTTGTATTCAGTTATGACTTATGACTTAGTATGGAACTAAGTTTAAGGTTTGTAATTGTTTTTGACTCTGTGTTAATTTGTTTTACTTATAAAAAAATGTATTTCTCGTTTTATATATATATAAGGTAAGGAAAAAATTTTAGACAGGGTCCTCCCAGGAACAAATTCCTGGGTTCGCTCCTGGTCTGGTCCAAAAGTCCAAATTGCCCCTCTAGTATCCTTAGTGACCCAAAGCCCAAATTAACCATCTACCAAAGCTTAGTTAATTATTTTGGTCACTACACTCTCTCCTTCGCTCGGGGGTTAAACCTATCATATCCTTGAGACACCCGATGATTATACCCGGCCCTCTCTCCAAATCACCAAGTTATCCAAAGGCAAAATTCGGCGCCTTCCCTTCAAATAATCCGAGGGTGAAATCTAGCCCTCCCTTCAAGTCACCCGGGGTTATACCCAGTTACGGCACATGAGTAGTGGGTCTGACAATTGTCGTCGCCAACTAAGACCGCGATTTGCGGAGGTGGAAGGCAAATTTATGGCTGAACGTTGGCAATACAAGGAGGATCAATTCCAGGCTATGAGGGATCAGATTGAAGACCTCACTACCCAATTATCCAAATTGCGTGGTCACAAAGAGAGTGGATCTAGGAACCCGTGTACAGAGCGCCGAACGCAGGGAAGTCAGCACCTTGCGCAAGCTCCTACCAATCAGCGGGTGAGTAGATTCGAACTCAAGATTCCAAAATTCCGAGGGTATCAACAACCCAAAGAATTTTTGGATTGGGTGTTGGCTGTTGAAGAGGTTTTTGAGTTCAACGGGGTGCCTGATGAACGACGAGTCTCTTTGGTGGTACACACATTCCAGGGAAGAGTTGCTGCGTGGTGGCAACAACTGAAGAAAAATCGCAAATGGCAAGGCAAATTGAAGATCAATAGTTGGGAGCACCTATTGAAAAAGATGCGAGTCGCTTTCTTGCCCCATAATTATATCATAGAGCGACAGTCACAAAATTGGAGGCAAGGGCCTATAGCTATGACAAAGAAAATTGAAAAATCGTACAAAAAAAAGGTGTTTAGGGAAACATGGAGTGAGGCGAAGAGTCCAAGACAGGTCAATTGGACCCCTACTTGCCAATCACAAATCCATAAACCGAATCCACATTCTGTGGAGGAGGAGGAAGAAGAATCTGTGGGTGGGGAGTGTCAAGAATCCGACTTCGTTGATGAAGAGTTCGAGCATGAAGGTGTTGAAGATGAAGATCCTTTGCAAGGGTTTGTAGATTGGGATACTCCACAAGTCTATGATGATGACGTCAATGAAGAAGAGCCAATTGAAGAACCTTTGGCATCCGACCTAGAGGAAGAGTACAAAGAATATGGGTTGCATCCTATGTTTAGCGGCCTCTACCCCGATGAAGATGACCAATTGGAAGATGAACAGCCCATGGATGACATCGCCGATTATGAAGATGTTGATGAAGACCTTCCAAGTGAAGTGCCTAATTTTAATGGTGATGTTGATTACGTCGATTTCCTTGGTATTGAAAATATTTTAAATTCTCCTCACGATGATTATGGCGAATTTTATGCCGATGAGAAAAATTATATGTTCTCAAGGGAATCAGTGGTTGACCCATTCTTAAATGTTTTCATGGCACGTGGAAGAGAGAAGGAACGACAGAAGAATGGCAAATCTGAAGTATTGCCAAGTGGTGTAGGGGGCGTTCACGACAGACATCAAGCTATCCGGATGATGAGAAGCGTCACACTTATTTTGGGATGTAGCCTTGTCTTGATCTTGAGGAAGGGCGAGTGGAATGAGTTGACTGGACATCCGAAAGATCGTGGAAAGAACCAACCGAATTCGAGGACGAATTCTCTCAAACTTGGGGAGGATGATGCAGATTAGGATGACATATCTTATCTATTAGTCTTTTATTTAAATTAGGTTTATTTGTTAGTATTTTATTTTATCTTATCTTTCAGTCTTTTATTTAAATTAGGTTTCTTTGTTAGTCTTTTAATTGGTTTAGTTTTCTTTCGTAGACTTTTAAATTGACTTTATTTCATTGTTATCTAAGAACTAGGAGTCTTGGGGCTATAAATAAATGCTTAGAGCCTTGAGAATGCAGTTGTTTTATTATTGATTTTTATTAATGAAAATTACTCAGAGTTGAGTTTATTCCTCTTTTTCCTTCAAAATGCTAGAGAGTATCTAGATTTTCAAGAAGAGTTCTTAGATCATTGATAGTCTCAAGATCTAGAATTATCTATCCACTGCGTATTTGTTGTTCTTCGCTGCAGCCCACTAAGTCGCGCTGCATCAGATCCCCTTCAAACTCACCTACTTCCTAGGCATCTTTAACAACATTATAGCATGCATCATTGACCAACCAACTTGCTTCAAATTTGAAGTTCTCATTCAAACCCCTCTGTTCACCATAAGATACGACCAGAGGCCAATGATTAGAGCTCCTAGCCGCCAAAACAAAAATATCCACCTCCCAAAAAATATCACACCATTTTGGATTAACCACCGCACGATCGAGTCTTTCCTTGGTAAAATTATTATCCTTTCTATTATTGCACTACGTAAATTTGGACCAACAAACCCCAAATCACAAAGGTGGACCCTTCAAAACTTCTGTAAACACTCCCATATGTCTATCTAGGGGTGGGAGTCAGATAATTCGGTTACAAAAATGGGTTTTTTGCATTTCGCATAGCCATTGTCGGTAAAGTCAAAATTTTCGCCGACTTATTCTGCCAACTTTTTATTCGGTTACTAAATGGCGGTTGGTAATATCGGTTCGGTAATATTGGTTGGTAATGTCGGTAAGCAAAGAAATGGAAAATGGTCGAGTCGGCCGGTAAAGTCGGTTCGGTTAGAAAATGTTATTCCGCCTACTAAACTGAGTTTGTCGGAAATAGAAAAAGTCTACCGCCTACCGGCTATTGGTTAAGCAGTGTTTGTCGGTTCTCGGTCAGTAGACAATTAATTTGCCCACTCCTATGTCTATCAGGTTGTAGAGCAACTCCATATTTTTCTGATAGTTCTGTAATTTCATTAAAATTCCCCATTGAACATCCCTTCCAAGCTCTTCTTCTTTTTTTTCTTTTTTTTCTTGGGAAATTAGCTTTACCCCCACCCCCCCCCCCCCCAATGAACTACTACTCTCTCTCCATTTGCCCCCATAAACCACCAATTTTACATTACACCCCCCATGAATTTCCATTTCGTTACCAACGACCCCCTATCATTAGTCAAAGGCATCAAACGTGACGGTCAACGTGAGCGCACATGTATTCTTATGGTTTTTTCTCCCCATTTTGCCCTTACTTGGTTAAACTACGCTGTTTTGATTTTTTTTTTTTTGTCAATAAGAGATAATGTAAAATTGGAAGAGAGAGACAGACAGTGAGAGGAAGAAATGATATTCACGGAGAAGAGAGAGAGAGAGAGCTCCACATGTGGCCATGGCTGCACCGTTGGTGGCTGGGCAACCTAGGTCCGGCGATCAGTAAACCTAAAACATTCCAATAGGTAAAATCAATTGGGTATTATAGTTATTGATGGAATGGGTTTTGAATTGTGCTTATTGGGATGATTTTCTAGAGAAATTACGTGGATGTTGGCTGAAATTGTGTGGATTCCAATGGTGTAACAAGTATTAGCATGAGGATAAAATGGACTTAATACCTTAACAGTCTAGAAGAAGAAGACTGGTATTACATGGGAGGAATGACAACAAGGCAATAACAGAATTCAACTGCAAGTAACAGTATTAAACTGCTCTACACCCTGGTGATGGTTAGGGGGAATTCACACGTGCTCTTTGGGTGGTTCTAGCTGTTACAACCGATTGAAGGGTAGTAATAGCCTACGGGTGTTTCTATGATAATAACAACAGTAGTATAAATAGAAGGGGTTCATTCTTGTTGAAGTATGCAAGCTTTTGATATCCTGTAATTAGTTAGTTTAGCTCTATAGACTTCCTATTTAGCTAGACTCATTCTTGGTGTAAGAAGAACAATTATAGAGGCTTGATCAATAACAATTTGCAATTTCTTTTCTCATTTTTCTTGAGTAATACACTTCGGAGTTGGTTTATCACTCTGTGAGGGAATCAGAGTGTAACAAGTGGTATCAAAGCCAGGTTTCTTGAGGAGCAATGGCAGATGGTACTCATTTGAATCAGATGGCAGAGAATATAGCTACTATCAAGAAGCAGATGGAAAGGTATGACAAAGAGTTGGAAAGGATTGAGAGCCAAGGGAAACAGTTGAATGTTGAAGCAAAGTAATCTATTGACAAGAGGTTTGATGAAGTGATGAACAAACTTTCTCATAAGACAGAGATGATGATGGCGCAGAAGAATCCAGAACAAAATAATCCAGATGCATCTCAACATGTAGCAAAGGCTATGGGATGGGAGGCAAAAGTTGAAGGAAGGAAGCAGCAGTTTGTAGAGGCAAGAATAAGGAGGCAGTAAGAGAGGAAGAGGAGTGGTCTGGTAGAGGTATGCCAGTACAGTGGCAGAAACGATCTCCTATGCAGCAACATTCCAATGATTGCCATCACACTGGACACAAAGAGGGGAGGATGAATTTACAGCAAGGCTTTGCTGATCCTTATCATCCAATAATGCAAGAAGAGAGGATGGTGGGGAGAATTCAACAACATACTCAACAGAATTGGAGGAGGCCATACCAGGATGATCGCGGCTGTGGAGGTGATCAACAAGGTGGTTATGGAGGTTATGGAGGTGATCAACTAAGAGATGAGCAGCTGGCCATTATAACCAAGTCAGTTAGAGTTGAGTTTCCTAAATTTGATGGCAATGATCCCTCAGGGTGGATTTACAAAGCCAATAAGTTTTTTAATGTCCATAGAACTACATATAATCAAAAACTCTTGCTTGCATCTATTCATATGGAAGGCAAAGCACTAGTTTGGTTTCAAGATATGGAATTATCTAGTAGTTTGTATAATTGGCATGTATTACCTCAGGCTTTATTAGAAAGGTTTGAACCCTCCGGTTATGATGATCCTATGGAGACACTTTCTAAATTGAAACAAATCACTAGTGTTGATGATTACAAAGAAAGATTTGAGGCATTACCAAATAGGGTGTGGGGTGTAGATGATCATAATAGGGTGAGTTGTTTCTTGGGAGAGCTAAAGGATGAAATTAGATTACCTGTAAGAATGTTTAAACCTCAAACTTTATTGACAGCCTATGGATTGGCTAAAGTGTAAGAGGAACATGTCTTAACAGGGAGGAGGTATAGGAATGAAAGTGGGAATTTTACTACTATACTTATGAGTGGGGTTTATGGTAACCAGAATTCTGCAATAGGAGCTCCTAAGGCCACGGTTCCTGTTCAGAAAATTTCTCAAGCACAAATGGAGGATAGGAGAAAAAAAGGGTTATGTTATAATTGTGATGCCAAGTGGCAATATGGGCATAAGTGTTAGAATCCTAAACTGTTTTTGTTAGAAGGATTAGAAGAGTTGGAAGATAATCCTACCTTAGAAATGGAAAAGGAGGATTTGATGGATTTTAGTTATGATGAGGAGAAGCCTGAAATCTCCTTACATGCTATTACTGGCAGCAATCATCCGAATACCATGAGGTTGATAGGCTGGATTGGAAGTCATAAGATCATAGTGCTAGTGGATAGTGGTAGTACCCATAATTTTCTGAATTCCTCAGTTGGCAAGAAGTTGAAAGTGTCAATTTCTAGGGAGCAAAGAATTAAAGTGAAGGTAGCTAATGGGGAAGAGGTTATGAGCGAAGGGAAGTGTATA
Organism: Carpinus fangiana; assembly: GCA_006937295.1. Lineage (NCBI taxonomy): Eukaryota > Viridiplantae > Streptophyta > Magnoliopsida > Fagales > Betulaceae > Carpinus > Carpinus fangiana. Next base: position 54,454 of record VIBQ01000160.1, read on the forward strand.
CAAATAGAAGTAGAGCTTCAGAAATTCTATTTCACTACTGATGCATATATGATCATATTAGCTGGTTGTGATATGGTGCTAGGGATTCAATGGTTGGTGTCCTTAGGTTCAATCATATGGAAGTTTAAGGTGCTTACTATGGAATTTACAATTGCTAATCATACTTTCTTGTTACAAGGACTTATAGTTCCTTACTTATGGGAAGAATCAGAACTGGTGGGTTCTAAAGGATTGTTATTGCAATTGTTAGATAATGTGGAAGAATCTGTGAGAGAACCTTTGGGGTTAGAAGTGGAGGGGTTGTTGGAGACATTTGAGGATGTTTTGCTGAACCTAAAGGATTGCCACCTAATCGTTCACATGATCATGCAATCACTCTTAAATCTGATGCTCAACCTGTATGTGTGAGGCCTTATAGGTACCCTTACTTTCAAAAGGAGGAGATTGAGAAAATTGTGGGAGAATTGCTAGCTACAGGTGTCATTAAACCTTCTCAAAGCCCTTTTCATCACTTGTTTTGCTGGTTAGGAAAGATGGGTCATGGCGTATGTGCATGGATTATAGAGCACTAAATAAGGAGACAATCAAGGATAAGTTCCCTATTTCTGTGATTGATGAATTGCTAGATGAGTTGCATGGATCTAGGATTTTTTCTAAGTTGGATTTGAGGTCTGGATACCACCAGATTCAGGTTAAGGCTGAGGACATTCCTAAAACTGCATTTAGGACACATGAAGGGCACTATGGATTCTTAGTAATGCCTTTTGGATTAACTAATGCACCATCTACTTTCCAAGTTTGATGAATGATATTTTTAGGCCTTATTTGAGGAAATTTATTTTGATGTTTTTTGATGACATTTTGGTTTATAGTTCCAACATTCAAGATCATTTGAGTCATCTTAAAGTTACCTTAGAAGTATTGAGAGCTCACCAATTGTTTGCTAAGAAGAGTAAGTGTAGGTTTGGTTGCTCTAAAATCGATTACTTGGGGCATTTAATCTCTACTGAAGGTGTGAAGGCTGATGGAAAGAAGCTGTGTGCTATGGTGGAGTGGCCAAAACCTAAGTCCTTGAAAGCTTTGAGGGGTTTCTCGGGGCTAATGATGTACAAATTTAATTGTACTCGCCAATTGCATGAGTCGTTTGTAATAGAGCGGTTATGCAAGTGCGAGGTCGAACCCACAGAGAATCGTGTCTTGTTAAAAACCAATTTTAAAGTGCCTAAACTAATCCTATCTTAACCTAGTCTCAACATCAAACATGTGGCGTGCAGAAAATAAAACTAAATTAAAATGCAATAAAAATAAAAAAATAAAAACGCTAAGGTCCCTAACCTACCTCACCACAATTTAATCAACATATAAACATGCTTAGTCCATACTCAACAACGATTACGCTACTAAGCGTATTCTATTTGCTATTAATTAGTACATACATCCGTCTATCGATTAAGCATTATTGCATGTCCTACTGTCATTACGAAATCTTGTCGAACTAATCAATGCAAACACTGTTTTAAGAGGTCACAACGGATATTAGTCCGCAGACGAATCATCCGATATATCTCCGATTGCAACGACTATTGACGTTAAACGATTCATAAACAATAATCAACGCAATTTTGTCACGAAATTGAATTGAAACGAACAAGCAAAACAGTAAATGACGAACGGAATATTAAACTAAACATAAAAATATTTAGATAAAAACATGGTGAAGGGAATAAGAGACTAAAGCAAAATAAATAAAAGCATTAAATTAAATTGACGTTTAGGAGTGTTTACAATGAAAAACGGGGAGGTTTTGGGCCACTAAGGGCGCCTCAAATCCATCTCAAGCGTCTCCCAAGCGTGGAAAATAAGAAAATACAAAGGGTCCTATTTATAGACAAAATTTAGTGTGCTGCCAGGTCAAGGGTGCGTTCGAACGCAGGAAGTGCGTTCAAACGCAACCCTGCATGCGTTCGATCGTGTGCTGTGCGTTCGGTCACAGGTGTGCCGCCGTGACCGTAGGGCGTTCGATCGCACCAAGTGCGTTCGAACGCACATAATTGCCCACGGTGCAAGGTTGAAGCAATGAACAATAGGGCCAGCTAGAGCGACGCGGGAAACGCGGGCTGACGAGGCGTGCGTTCGAACATGCTCTTGCGTTCGAACGCACCAAGTGCGTTCAATCGCACCTGCAGAGGCTAAAATACCATCTTTGCTTAATTCCACCCATTTTGAACCACAATTCGCACCAAGGACCTACAACACATTAAAACACTAAAACAATACAAAATATTAGATATTAACAAAACTAAGAGCCTAACAAACATAAGTTAAGAGGGGTCCAATATACAATATTTGATACCGATCAACTAACAGGGAACTATAGGAAGTTTATAAGAGGATATGGAGCTATTGCAGCACCTTTGACTGATTTGTTGAAAAAAAATGCTTTTGTTTGGAGTGAAGGGGTTGAATTAGCTTTTGAAGAGTTGAAGTCAACAGTGACTAAACCTCCAGTGTTAGCATTACCTAATTTCAGTTTACCCTTTGTTATTGAGTGTGATGCTTTTGGTAGGGGTATTGGGGCAGTATTGATGCAGAAGCAACGACCTTTGGCTTTCATTAGTTAAGTCTTGAAAGGGAGGTTCTTGTTGATGTCAACATATGAGAAGGAGTTGTTGGCTTTAGTGGCAGCAGTTAAGAAGTCGAGGCCTTATCTCTTAGGTCATTTCTTTACAATAAGAACGGATCATCAGAGTTTAAAGTTCTTATTAGAACAGAAAATTGGTACTCCTATGCAACAAAGGTGGGTGTCTAAGTTGTTGGGTTATGAGTTTGTGGTTGAATACAAGAAGGGGCAAGAGAACAAGGTGGCTGATGCTTTGTCTAGAAGGAATGAAGATGAATTGTAAACTGCTTCCTTGGCAGTAATTTCTTACCCTTCTCTGGAATGGTTATTGGAAGTAAAGGATAGTGTTGTGACAAATACTACCTAAATTAATAGATAATATTTGCTACGTTTTACTTGCAAGTGCACAAGGTCAAAAGATGTAGTAAAGTGTAAGTGCAAGATCGATCCCACAGGGATTGGTAAACTATGCTTAAAATTAGATTCGCAATAAAAAGTAAAAGAGAAAAATTGAGTTTGATTTAAATAATGGGGAAGAGGTAGGGCTTTGATTTCCACCACTAATCATGCTTATATAATAAAACAATATGCCAATGCTCAAATTACATGATGAATATTCAATGGTTGCCAACCTAAGGGCATGGTGTATACTCCTTAAGCTATTGGTTTCCCTAAGCAACGAATTAGGCATGGTGTATACTCTAACTCTTTTCTT
>VIBQ01000161.1:0-34358 GCA_006937295.1 Carpinus fangiana
GCGAGTAAGGGTTTTCGTGATCTAAGCCGTAAAATGAGGGTAACATTTGGATTACGTGTGGCTTAAGATCATAGTGGGTTGCATTAGTCGGTGGTAACACAATGCACGAATGGGAACTGACCGCAGTAGGTGCGAACAATTCTCGAAGTGACGTCGTGTAATCCACGTCATATGCTCTTCTCTGCTCCCCTTTCCCTTCTCTTGCATCTTGGTGCTCCTCCACTCTCAGATTTCTCTGATTATCTCCCATCTCCACTTGAGCTCGACGTGCTCTCCTAAGTGTTCTTTCTAAATCGGGATCTAATGATGTCAACTCTAAGTTCATGGATCGCTGACCAAGCATAAACCAATAAAAATTTACTAAACTACAAAGCAAATAAGCTAGGGAAGCAAATAATGCAGGAAAAATAAAGAAAACAAAGGAACAAAAACAGCAAACAAAAAGATGGCAAAATAGCTATGCAAAATTACTTAACAATATATCAAAAGCAACAAGTCAAAATAAATCAAAACAAAAATGATGCAGTAAAAAAAGAGCAGAACAATAGAAAAAACAGAGAACAAAAATAACCTAAACAGCAGAAAAAAAAAATAAAAAAATAAACAACTAAAAATTCCAACTAACAAGGTTATTAACTAAACACATGCAAAATTTTTAAACAACTAAAAATAAATAAAAAACTAAACACAGCTAAACTCAGCAAACAAAATACTCAAAATTAGTAATTAAAACAATTAAACTAAGTCTAGAAATTGATCAAAACAAAAAGAAAACAAAAACTGAACATATTGTCTTCTGGTATGCTGATGCAGGAAGTAGAGGTGCGCTCGAGCGCAGGTCAGCACGTTCGTTCGCACAGCAGCAAGAATGTGGTAGTTTTCTGCAAGTGCGTTCGTTCGCAACTCTGGTGCGTTCAAACGCAACACTGCACTGCGTATTTGTCAGAGGGCCTGTGCTCACACGCAGACGCGTGATGAGCGTTCGCAGCTGCGCGAACGTTCTGGGATTGGCGGCAGTGCGTTCGATCGCAAGAACTGCGTTTGACCGCACTGTCGGAGCTTTGAATTTCCAGAAACCGAAACAGCAAGCTAAAACAAACTAAAAACTAACCTAAAAAATAACGAAAATAAACTAAAATGCAAAATAAACTATGAACAAAATTTAAAATGCAGAAAAAAAAAACTAGTAGAAAAATACATCAATCTAAAAATTATATTAATTTCTAAACAAAAACAATCGTTCCCCGGCAACGGTGCCAAAATTTGATCGTACCAAATTTAGGTACTCGCAAGAGAACGAATCGTTAGGTCGTATAGCGTTGCGCAAGTACCGAGATCGAACCACAGAGAACGGAGTTTTGTATTTAAAAATTAACACGACTCTTAAATTAAATGTATCTTAACCTAGTCCCAAAGAGAATTGATGTCGAACATGAAACGTGCAGAAATTAAATTAAAGTGAAAATGTAGGGATAAAAATAACTAAGGTTAAAGATGAACCTCACCCAATAAAGATAAACTTAATACATTAAACACTCATTCTCCGTTTTTAAACTTTAAACCCTTCAACACACTCTATTGTGGTAATTGACACAAGTCAAACCGAATAATGTGTTTACCGTTAAGGAGCTACAATGAGTATTGATTATGGATAAAATCATCCACTGTATCCTTGGATCACAGTGGATATTGAATCACAACCAAAAACTCGTTGTGCACCCGGCTTGGAACACATCACAGGATGACTATCAATGTATCAACAACACACAACCATTCAATTATTTGTCACAGAAATTAAATGACGAGTACGGAATTAAATGACGGAAAATAAAGCATAAAATGTAAAAGCAAGAAATATAAACTAAGGGTGAGGCTTCATCTTCAACCTAAGTTGAAGATTTTAGCCACCCATTGAATAATAAAGCATAATTAAAGTAAAAGAATGCATTAAAATTAAATTAAAAGGAAAAGCTTACAAATAAAAGGGGCGGAGCAAGGCAAACAGACGCAAAATGCTCTCTAAAAACGCCCCAAAGAATGTGTGTCGACCAAATGGACCTAGGGTCCTATTTATAGACTAAAAATCCTACGAGTACGTTCGAACGCATGCAGTGCGTTCGAACGTACTGCTGAGTTGTGCGTTCGATCGCACACTGTGCGTTCGACCGCAGAAAACTGTAACGGCGCAGCTTGGAAGCGATGGACTCCTAGGGCACCCGCGCGAGATGCGGGATGACGGGGACTACGTTTGACCGTGTCCCTGCGTTCAACCGTCAGTGCGTTCGAACGCACCAAGTGCGGTCGAACGCACTTGGCAGGGATCCATTTCTTCACTTAGTGTCTTTTTGCTCTCTTGTGGCCAACTTTTGTTGTAAAGAGCTGCACAACTCAAAACAGTAAAAACAACAAAAATAATTAGAAATTAACAAAGCTAAAGGCCTAACAAATATAAGTTAAATGGGTCAAATATACACAATTTGACATTGATCAGTAGATAACCGCTAGGGCCGGCTGTGCATGCGTGCGACCGCAGCTCCTGCGTGCGACCGTGAGTGCGTTCGAACGCACCAAGTGCGGTCGAACGCACTTTGGCAGGAATCAGCTTCTTCTCTTTCAGTACACTTTGCCCTTTGCTAGCCATGTTTTAATGCAATGACCTGCACAGCACAAAACACTAAAAACTATACAAAACATAAGTTATTAACACAGCTAAGAGCCTAACAAACATAAGTCAAGGGGGGTCTAATAAACAATATTTGACACCGATCAACTATTTATAGGGAAAGTTCGCTACCAACTCTCTGACAGAGCAGTGAATGTCTGGCAACCCTAGCGTACGTTTGGTGGTCTTTGCACATTGGTCCAGAGGGTGTCTCATATGTCTAGGTATTACCCAAAAGGTATCTCAAACAGTAGCATACGTCCGGTGGTCCCACATACGTCCGTTGTACTATTTGCAGAGCATATGTCCGATGGTCCCACGTACGTCTGTTCTACTATTTAGAGAGCGTAGGTCTGGTGGTCCCACATACGTCCATTGTACTATTTGTAGAGCGTACTTTTGGTGGTCTCCCACTGTACGTTCATACTATAGACAGCAGCATATGTCCGCCAGACCTAGCGTACGTCCATCTCCTGAGGGTTAGTGTTTGGCTTCTATCTTTCTAAAGTTTTCAAGTGTGATTAGGTTAATGCTAAGGGTCTTTGATCTTTTCTAAGCAGTTTTTATCAAAGGCTCTTGTTAAACGCTCTAGTGGGAAGGATCTCTTCAAATAAAAAGGTTATTCTTATCGGGGTATTACAGGAACTGTGTTTCTAGTTTTTTTGACTATGAAAGTATATTGAAGCGGAGGAGTTTCACTTGGCATGGCCGATGATCTACCTGCACTGTGGGAGAATTTTTCATTGACAGAGTGATCGATGCCAAATATTGAGATTTGACCCCCCCTTAACTTATATTTGTTAAGCCTTTAGCACTATTAATATCTAACATTTTTAGTTGTTTTTAGTGTTTTGTGGTGTGCAGTTCATTGTATTAACACATGGCTACCAAGGGCAAAATGGACTTAAAGAGATGTTATGGAGCTCCTGCCAGTACGCTCGACCGCACTTGGTGCGATCGAGCGCAATTGCGGTCGAACGCAAGGAGCAAGTTCGAGCGCACTCCACGTAGACCTGTGTCTCGATAGGCGTAAAAGATTAAGTGTTGTTTTAATCGATAGACGGATTATTTTAGCTTAGTGTTTTTAATTAGCATTCTTGAAGTGGTGAGGTGAAATCCTTAACCTTAGCTGTTTATTTGTTTATTTTACTGCATTAACATAGTTTACAATTTCGTTGTCACAAAATCACCCACTTGGAGCTAGGTTAAAGTAATACTAACCTAGATGCAAAGTTAGTTCGTTTAAATAATACACGGTTCTCTGTGGATTCGATCTTGGTACTTGCGCAAATGCTATACGAACCACGGTTAATGCTATTGCGAGTACCAAATTTGGTACACCAAATTTTGGCGCCGTTGCCGGGAAACCGTTTGAGTTGTTGAAATTAACTTTGCTTTTAGATTAATATTATTTTTCTAGTAGTTTTTATTTTCAGCAATTTCAATACTGTTCTTAGTTATTTTCGTGTTTTTGTTTATTTTTGTAAATTTTTAGCTTAGTGTTTGGTAGTTTTTGGTTCTGTTTATAGTTTTTGGAAAATCAGGCACTGATAGTGTGATCGATCGTACCTTCTGCGATCGAACGCACTTGACCCTATTCCTTAACATTCGCATACTTGCGAACGCTCGTTACGCAGCTCGGTGCGAGCACGCATCACTGACATAAAAGCAGTGCAGTGCTAAGTTCGAACGCACCTCAGTTGAGTTCGAATGCACTTGCAAAGCCTGCTACATATTTGCTTGTATGTGATCGATCGTACTGCTTGCGCTCAAGCGCACCTCTGCTGACTGCATCAACATACCCGAGGCAGTATGTTCATTTTTAGTTTCTTTTTGCTTTAATTAATTGTTAGATTAATTTTAATTGTTTAAATTGCCTATTTTGAGTATGTTCTTTGCCGTGGTTAGTTGTGTTTAGTTTATTTTTGTTTTTATTTGTTTATATTATTCGCATATGTTTTGGTTAGTAGCTTGGTTAGTTAAATAGTTAGTGTTTTAATTGTTATATTTTGTTTTTATTTAATTGTCTAAGCTAGTTCATTTTTTTTTTATTTTTTTTATCTCTGTTGCTGTTTTGCCTGCATCTGTTAATATTTGCTTAAGGTTGTTTAGTTTTAATTCATTTAGTGTTTATAGTTTATTGTTTAGTAGTTTATAGTTAATTTAGTTTTTTTTTTGTTTCCTGTTACTTTGTGCATATCTAAGTCTGTTTTTGCTGTTTTCTTTATTCCTGCTTACTTAGTTTATAGCTTCCCTTGTTTAGTTTAATCTCTTAGTTAGTGTATGCATGGTCGGCGATCATTGAATTTAGAGTTAACACCTTTAGACCCCGACTTAGAGAGCAATCTTAGGAGATCCTTTAGAACACGTGCTGAGATGGAGGAGAATCCAAGGAATGAGGAACAAGAGGAATTCCAAGATGCAAGACCTAGGAACATGGAGCAGAGAAGAGCTTATGACGTGGATTTCACAACGTCACTACGGGAACTGTTTGCACCAGTTGCGACTAGTTACCATTTGTGCATTGTGTTGCCACCAACTAATGCAACCCACTATGATCTAAAGCCACATGTCATTCAAATGTTACCATCTTTTTACGGCTTAGATCATGAAAACCCCTATTCCCATGTCAAGAAATTCAAAAACATTTGTGCCACCACTAAATTCCAAAATTTCTCTGAGGAAGCTGTCCACCTCAGACTTTTTCCGTTCTCTCTTCATGACAGAGCTATGGAGTGGTTGGATTCCAACGCTCCTGGGTCTATTACATCCTGGGAAGAATTGTTGAAGCAATTCCACAACAATTTTTTTCCAATGTTCAGGGTAAATGAGGCAAGAAAGGAGATCAGTTCCTTTACTCAGGATGAAGACTAGAAATTCTCTGAGTGTTGGGGGCGATTAAAGGATTTGCTCATCAAATACCCTCCTCATGGTTATGAAAAGTGGCGACTCGTGCAATTCTTCTACCAAGGGCTATCTTAGCCCAATCGTAGTATGATAGAGTCGATGAATGGAGGAGCGTTTTTGAATCTAACGGGTGATTTAGTTATAAAGCTTTGGATAAATTGGCCGATAACTCACAGCAGTGGGATTTTACTAGTTGTCATGACAAATCAGCTTGAAACCTCAAGAAATGAGGCATCCATGAAGTAAAAGGTGAAGCAGAGTTGAATTTAAGGATGGATGCGATTGTTAGGAGACTAGATGCTCTGAGTGTAGGAAAACCCATAGCTGCTGCAAACACATTTTCAGTTGAGAGTTGTTCTGTCTGTGCTAGTCCCATGCACCAAGCACACAATTGTCCATTGATGACAGTATTTTCTGAGATGGAACAAGTGAACGCTTTCAACAATTTTCAAAAGCAGTCAAGTGGCCCACATTCTGAGTCTTACAATCCAGGGTGGAGGAACCACCCTAATTTCTCATGGAAGCAAAACCAACCCACGACTCAAGGAGGAGCTTCACATGCTCAAAATCATTATCCATCTAGATTTCCTCCTACATATCAAAATCATGGACGCTCAGCTCAGCCAGCGTCATCATCTTATCAAGCCCCCACTTAAGCCCCAGCGTCATCGACACAGTCATTAGAAGAGACAATGAGAGAATTCATGAAAATGACTGGTCAATCTATCAGTGACGTTAGACATTCCACCATGGTGAACACCCAGGCAATCTCCAAGTTGGAGATACAAGTGGGACAGTTGGCAAATCACCTAGGTGAGAGAGATAAGGGAAAGCTCCCCAGCCAACCGGTGAACAATCCTAAGGCATGCACTATCGGAAATTCTTCAACTCAAGAGCATGCATGTGCGATTGTTACACTAAGGTCTGGGAGATGAGTGGATAACCATGTGGCTGAACCAGAAGCAGATCATGAAGTAGAGCCACAAGAAGCCCCTGTTGGGCAAGAAGAGAAAGAGAGTGACAAGAAGGAGGAGAGAGATGCTGAGCCATCTACAATCACTCCCATTGAGAAGGACCTTCTGAGGTCGTTTGTCCCAAAAGCCCCATATCCTGAGAGAATGAGAGCTCTAAAGAAGAATGCACAATTTGCTGAAATTCTGGAGGTGTTTAAGCAAGTTCAAATAAACATCCCATTTTTAGATGCAATTCAGCAAGTGCCATCATATGCGAAATTCTTGAAGGATTTGGTCACAATCAAGAGAAAAACCAATGTCCCAAAGAAAGCTTATCTGACCGAGCAAGTGAGCTCCATCCTCCAATTCAAGTTGCAAATCAAGTATAAGGACCCTGGGTGTCCAACCATTGCTTGCATGATAGGAGTGAGTCAGATCAATAGGGCATTGCTAGACCTAGGAGCAAGTGTGAATCTCCTTCCTTATTTAGTGTATTTACAGTTGGGACTGAGAGAATTGAAGCCTACCACAGTAACGCTCCAATTGGCTGACAGGTCAATGAAGAGACCACGGGGAATAATTGAGGATGTGTTGATAAAGGTTGATAAATTTTATTTCCCTGTGGACTTCATAGTGATAGACACGGAGCCGGTGCATGATGTGGTGAATCAAATTCTTGTGATTTTAGGGCGACCTTTCTTAGCTACTGCTAATGCCTTAATCAACTGTAGGACGGAAGTGATGAAAATCTCATTCGGGAATATGACAGTGGAGCTTAACATTTTTAATATCAATAGCCAACCACTTGATTATGATGAGATCCGTCCGGTGTGCTCAATTGAAGAAATCATTGATAATTTTGATTTTGAGGACCCTGAGTTTGAGTGCTTTACTTAGGATCAAGATGACCTGGTTTTTGACAGGCTGATTGGGCAAGAGAATGATTTGTATGAGCCCAGCCTGGAGGATCCTGACATGGAGTGCTTTGCACCATCTGTAGGTCAGTTTGATTTGAGTGAGCCACTTCAGCATGATGAGCTGATGTATGAGCTTAGTTTGGAGGACCCGGAGTTTGAATGTTTCGCTCAGGATGGAGGAAACATAGAATTGTGTATGTTACTTGAGCCAACTCGGGAAGTAGTTGAGCCAAGATTGGAGGACATTGAGCTTGAGAGTTTTGCTCATTTGGGAGATGCACAGTACTTTGATGAGGTAGTTGAGCTACTTACATTCATTTTCGATCCCATGTCTGAGTTACAGCCGGAGTGTGGGGAATCCATGGAGTTATCTTTCCCCACTGCTTATTCGTCCGCACTTGAGCCATCCGATTTTATTGTTGAGAGCAAATGGGATGCACCCATTTATAGGTGGCCAAGATTGACCTTGGGAAGGAATGATTATTTTCCTCCCCCATTTCCTGATTATCAGATGATAGGGTTAGCTGGATATTTATTTTTGCTTATTGATTATCCCAGCTATGACCATCACCCATTTGACCCGGGCAAGCTAGTGTGTACCATTATTGGTATTATAGTTGATGTGTCTACCTAGTGTCATAGGTAGTTTGGTCTGTATCATGAGTCTGGCTGAGGACGTTAAACTTAGTGCTTGTGGGAGGCACCCCTCATTACGTTTTTAGCATTTGTATCTGCCAGTCAAATTTGGGGGAGCATTCTTTTATGCTACACCTGAATTGACCCGTTCCCTAGGTTTTGTAAATTCGGTCACATTGTGGGCAATGTGATATTTTAAGTTTGGGGGTGGGGTAGATTTGTGTGTGTAAATATTTTGGTTTTTGTGTGTAAATATTTTTGTAAAAAAAATAATAATAATAAAATAAAATTTATGCGTTCGAACTTACCCTGCACGTTCGATCTCAGACACGGGCCTACGTTCGAACTCACTTGCATTTGTTCGAGCGCAGGACTCCATCTCACACACACACTCCTACACACATGCGATCGAACGTACTCTGTACGTTCGAACACAGAGCCCACTTCACACACACTCAACACGAATGCGATCAAAAGCACGTACGTACGTTCTATAGCATGCGCTTTTTAGCCCTCATGTGACCTCTTTTTAGGTCATTTTCCCATCTTCCCCTTTCATTTCACCTGCGCCGTACAGTGTTCCCACCTTCTTCTCTCATCACCGTCGCACCCAACCACCACCTCATTGCCTTCCATCGCCACCCATCATCTCCTATCGCCACCCATCATCTCCCATCGTCACCGCATCGTCACCGCACTGCCATCGCGCCGCCACAGGACCTCCGCCAGCCCCATTTCACCCTTTCCATTCCTTCTCACCGAAACCCAATAATCCCCAAAATCCCTAATTTGTTTTTTCTTTCTTCCATTTTTGATTAACAAATGGCACAAATCCACTCACGGATTGTGCCCCTTGTTTGTTGGGTTGGTTTTACTTGATTTTGCAGGGGGTTGGGTTGAGTTGTTCCGTGGTTCTCAAACCCTTTGTTTTTAGGGTGCCCACCAGGTGTTCGATAAAAAGCCCCAAAGAACTTCCAGCATGCCTAAAGGGCAAGGGTCATCTTCTCGGTCCTCTGGTACCCACGCCATTGTTGCCAAACCCCCCATTGAGAGCCGAAAGCTCATCTTGGAAACTTCGTTTGCCATCAAAGACGAATTCTCCAAGAACGAAGCTACAAAGTGGGCGGTCCAAGAATTGAAGTGCCGGGGATTAAAGAGGTTGTTCAAGTCCATCGCCTCCACCGCATATGAACGTCTGGTCAAGGCTTTTTATGAGCATCTAAGGCACGATTGCAGCCGGCCAGATGTTCTTGTCTCTTCCATCGACGGTAGAGACGTGGAGGTGACCATAGCCAACGTAGCGGCTATTTTGAAATGCAGCCATGAGCCTCCTGAGTCGGACATACCTTGGATTGACTGCCCCTCCTTGCTCACCATCGAGGACATCGTCTCTGACATGTGTGAGGGGCAATATGCAGATAGGCAACATAATGCAGCTAGCAAGGCGAAGATTCCTCTGAATCTTTGGATCATTGACGTCATGCTATATAGGAATGTGTGTCCTTTGGGACACAAGACACAGAGGCGGGACATGTTCCTCAATGCCCTTTATGCGTTCCACAGAGGCTTTTGGTGCTCCATTCCCGAGATCATATGGAGACAAATTTACAAATTTTGGGAAGGAGTGCACCACCGAGTAGCTGAGCACACGAAGACTTGGGGTTTGCTTTTCCCTTTTCTTATCACTCACATACTTAGAAAGAAGGGGATTAAAGGCAATGCAACGGACGAGCCAATCATTGAGAGCCCACATTTTGGCCGCATCTAGTGAAACCAGAGTTGTTCCCACATGCCTAGAGCCGCAGCAGCCCCAGAGCTAGAGCTAGAGCCAGAGCCCATGGACATTCATGAGATGGCAGCTGAGCAGGAGAGAGCAGCTGAGCCAGAGAGGGCGACAGAACATGATGAGCAGCCAGAAGAAGAAGAAGAATATGAAGAGGCGATCACTCTCAGAGCTGCTGATTTTTATGCTCTGCCGGAGACCTTGGAGGACATCCGATTCCAGATTGCGGACATACAGAGGGATGCACGCCAGGACAGGCTCGAGACTCAGGACATGCTGCGGGCCATTTTAGACAGGCTGCCACCAGCTCAGTGACGTCTCCATGACGTGTTGGTTATTTTTACACCCCTTGCACTACATTGGTATTTTCTATATCCGCACACTGTGGACAGTGTGAATTTTGAGTTTGGGGGTATTTTTTGTGCACATTTTGTTTTCATTTATGCAGTTTATTTTAATTATGATTTTATTTTCTTTTTGTAAGCTTAATTTAATGAACATATGATCACTTATTTAAGGGAATTTAAATTGTGTTACTTTCTTTGGCAGAATGAGATATTATAGTTCAATTTGATTTTCACGAGCACATTGGCACATAAATTGTGGGGTATGAATTCTAAGTTAGTCATGTTAGTTTTGTAGGCTTGAATGCAGTTGGTTAACCCATTGGAAAAATAACCTTTATTTCTGTTCAAATTAAAAAAAAAAAAATGATGATCATTTTGAGCTTTTCACCAAGTAACCGGATCTCTTGCTTCATTAACCATTGAGCGTTCGCGTAAAAAAGTGAGAAGTTAGACTTGGTTAGCGAAGCTTTGTACCATTTTTGACTCGAGTTAGTAGGTCCTTAGGAGTGTTTTTTACACCCAATGTCCTAAAACCTTATGGTTTTGGAGTCATTGACTTAACGCTTGTAAAAAAAAAACCTTGGTTATTGTGTCTAATGGGTAGTCTAATGAATTTTGAGTGTCGAAGCGTGCATGACTAAAATTAGTTTTGAAGTCCCATAATTATGTGCTGAATTCACTTTCACTTGAATTGATTAGTGTGATATCTCATAATGCCATGTTTGTAGCTTGATTAATAATTCCCTGAAAATTGTGAAGATGGTGTTTGTTTGGTTAAGTTTGCTCATGAATAAGAACCATAATTGTTATATTGTTGCATTGTTGAGAATAAAATGATGTACAATGTTTGTGGGTATCATTCCTGGAAAACCCTCACGAGACTTCACTCGTCCTCTAAGGAATCCCTTGATGTTTAAAAGGCTTGTTGCATACGCTAAATGCAACCGTTCTCCCACAAAAGCGGACCTATGTTTTTATTGTATTTTTTATTTTGTTTTGCTAAGGGACTAGCAAAATGTAAGTTTGGGGGTATTTGATTGGTGCCAAATATTGAGATTTGACCCCCCCTTAACTTATATTTGTTAAGCCTTTAGCACTGTTAATATCTAACATTTTTAGTTGTTTTTAGTGTTTTGTGGTGTGCAGGTCATTGCATCAACACATGGCTACCAAGGGCAAAATGGACTTAAAGAGATGTTATGGAGCTCCTGCCAGTACGCTTGACTGCACTTGGTGCGATCGAGTGCAATTGCGGTCAAACGCAAGGAGCAAGTTCGAGCGCACTCCACGTAGATCCGTGTCTCGCGCAGTTGCCCTAGCCGGCCCTAGCTTCCATCGCTTCCAGCCTTGTGCCATGGCAGTTATGTGCATTCGATCGCAGAGTCATGATCGAACGCATACATCAGTGCGATCAAACGCATGGCCTGCGTTCGAACGCAGTCCTATGACTTGGCAGCACACTAGTTTTCTATAAATATGACCCTTAGTGTATTTTGACGAAAGTTCTTGTTTGGGCTCGTTTCTAAGAGCCTTTGCCATTGTTTAGGCCCTAATATGCCCATTTACTTGTAGCACTTCATTATTTATTTATTTTAATGCTTTCCTTTAAGTTGTTCTTGCTTCCTTGGCACATGGGAGGCTAAATCCTCAACTAAGGTTGAGGATGTAGCCTCACCATTGATTCTATGTTTGTTATTTACGCTTAAGTTATTTATTTTCGTCATTTTATTAGTGCTTTCTCGTTTCGAACTTGGTTGAGTGACACAACCAAGTAAGATTGTGCCGTAGTCATTTATTCTTAGTTTTTCGTCCAACGGATACATTCCATCCTTTGGTTTACACCCATTTATTCACTGTAGTTTGTGTTAAATCACATTCACTTTGGATCCTTTGGGCCTAAATTGTTTATGGTTTGTCTTTCGTCAAAGGGACGGATTCTTTGAATCCTTCGATAGGCACAAAAGATTAAGTGTTGTTTTAATCGATAGATGGATTATTTTAGCTTAGTGTTTTTAATTAGCATTCTTGAAGTGGTGAGGTGAAATCCTTAACCTTAGCTGTTTATTTGTTTATTTTACTACATTAACTTAGTTTACAATTTCGTTGTCACAAAATCACCCACTTGGGGCTAGGTTAAAGTAATACTAACCTAGATGCAAAGTTAGTTTGTTTAAACAATACACGATTCTCTGTGGATTCGATCTCAGTACTTGCGCAAATGCTATATGAACCACGGTTCGTGCTATTGTGAGTACCAAATTTGGTACACCACAGAGGAGGATGTGGAGTTATCGATCCAAAAGGTGGAATTCATCGATGGGGTTATGTATGGCCAAGCGTGTGTTTTGGGGAAATTGCTATCGAATAGACTGCTGACTGGTGAGTAGGGAAACGATCCATTCATCTCTTTTGCAATGGTGGAAACTGTCAGAAAGCCTTTTCTTTAAGGTCCTTGGGGATAACTTGTTCTTGATCGAATTTGCGAATTCTAAAGACAAGGAGAGAGTGTTGGAGCATAGGCCGTGGGTTTTTGAAGGAAGTCTTTTTTCTCGTGGAGGATTATGATGGTACTAAATCGCCATCACAATTCACCTTTGACAAAGCTACCTTTTGGGTGCGAATGGTAAATTTGCCTCTTGCATGTATGGGAAGAGAGATTGGTCACAAGATTGGGGCCTCAGTGGGTGTCGTTGAAGCAGTGGATTCCGATGCAAGGGGGATGGGCTGGGGTGAAGCTTTGCGAGTCAAGATTCTTATTGATCTGTCAAAACCGCTCCCTAGAGGTAGGAACTTTAACATTGAGGGAAATTCTATATGGATCACTTTTTAGTTCGAGTGACTCCCAAAATTCTATTTCCAATGTGGAGTGATATGGCATGGAAAAATCGGGTGTCCGAAGAGAAGCACTTTCCAACAACAAGAGCCAAACTAATACGGTCTGTGGCTGAGGGCTCCTTCTCCCACTAGGAGAACGGATAGGGGTCATAATAGGGTTCAATTGAAGAAGGGATCGGCGACATCTACCTATCAATCTACGGAAGGGCAAAGTAATCGTGGGGTGAGGGGAAGCAAACCGGCTAGCGGTAATGGGGGTGATGCCAACGAGACTCTTGGAGCCAGGAATCCTAAATAAAGAAAGGGCGGTTTTTCCAGCTAAAATCATGGAGGATATGGAGAGAATCGAGAAGATTTTGCATAATCAGATTATGGGAAGAAATAGAAGGTTCAAGAAAGTTTTTCAAAAAAAGATTTAGGGGTGAGAACTAGCAAGTCAATAAGGGTGGAGAGTGATATGCTCTTCACTGTTATGAAAAATATGAGGGACATAAATGTTAAGGGAAAGTAGGGAGATATGGGTACGTTGCATAGATTGCCAGGGAATGGAATTTTATTGGGCAGCAACTTACAAATGTGGTGGGCTAGGGTGAAAATCAACGGAGCCCAAGTGGGTATATGGGGCCCTTTATTTTGGATGTGGAGAAATCAATTCAGGAGAACTGTTTGAGTAGTAATGGACTGAAGCCCGTTAATATGGGCAGTTTAGACAAGTCCAATAGGTCGTCGAAATGGAGAATATGTAGGGAATAGGATTTTTTTTGATTATCATTCTGCTCAGGAAGAGGGGCTATGAAAGAAAAGGCAAGCGAATGGAGAGTTGAAGTTGTTGGGTCCAGTGGCTAAGGGTGTCAAAACAGTTTCGATAGATTTAATTGATGGTTCGGGGATGACACAGTGCCTCGCCGACAGCAATGAAGATAATCAGTTGGAACTGCTGAGGGCTTGGGAACCTTCGGACAGTTCGAGAGCTTTGCAAGCTATTGAAGCAAAAGAAACCCTTTTTGGTTTTCTTAATGGAAACCAAATTATAGAAGGAAAAAATGGAGGCTATTCGGTGCAAGCTAGGCTTTTCTAGCATGTTCGTGGTGGATTGTGTGGGTAGAAGTGGCAGTCTAGCCCTTTTATGGGGTGACGAAGTGGCAGTCTAGCCAACGTCATATCAATGGCTTGGTAAAAATCTCAAGTGATGGAGTTCCATGGAAGTTTACGGGTATCTACAGCCATCCCGATACGTCCAAATGAGACGAAGCTTGGGCGCTACTTAAATATTTAGCCCGATTGGACCCTATCCCATGGATGTGTTCGAGTGATTTTAATGAAATATTGATAGCTTCGGAAAAATGGGGTGGAGGTGGAAGACTGAATAATCAAATGGTTGCTTTCTGACAAACTCTTGAGATTTGTGAACTGTCCGACCTTGGGTACCGGGGGCCAAAGTTTACTTCGAGCAATTGTTAGGAGGGCTTGGATTTTATTAAGGAACGGCTGGATAGAGGAGTGGCGAACTTCGAATGGAGGGATTTTTTTTCTGAATGCTGAGGTGATGGTTGAAGCCATTCTCTGTTCTAACCATGCTCCACTTATTTTATGTCTGTCTAGGCATGGAATGGGTGGGAGGGAAAGGAGGAGATTCAGACATGAGGATAGTTGGTTTCTTGAGGAAAGGTACTTTGACGTTGTTCAGTAGGCATGGGGGAGGGTATGAATGGCATGATGGATGGGAAGGCATTGGAGCCAAGATAGCACATTGTCAAAATGAATTATTGTTTTGGCAAAGGGGCTGCCATGGGTCATTATAGTACAAAGTGGCTATTTTGCAAAAGCAACTCCTTGAGTTACAAGACAGAGAAGGAATGGGAGTAGGAAAGGAGGTTAAGGCTGTGAAGTCAAAACTGGAGTAGTTATTGGACCAATCAGACATTATGTGACTGCGGCGGGCCAAAACTGTGGTTAAGGGGTGGCGATCGAAATATGAAATTTTTTCATGCTTGTGCAAATTCCCGGTAAAAAGCAAATTTTATCTCTAGTATTTCGGATGATGTTGTGCAAATTTATTCAACTTGCAAGTGCACGAATCGTTTATAGTGTAATGGATTGCAAGTGCGAGGTCGAACCTATAGATAATTGTATTTTTGAAAAAAAAAATTATATCTAAGCTAATTTAATCCTAATCTAGTTCCAAAAGGGGTTTTGAATTGGGTTTTTTAGCACAAAAAGACAAATAAAAATAAACAAATAAATAGACAAAGTGTTTTTCCATACCCCCAAACTTGAATTATAGATTGCCCTCAATGTGTAGTATAGAAATACATTACTGGAAGTAAGGAAATGTCAAGATATGAAAAAGTTAGGGAGTCCCCCAAACTTAAACACCAAAACACCTGTCAACAAAACTAACAGCAATATTTTTTTATAGAAACAAAACATCAAAAGATTAATTATTGTTAGAAACAAAAAAAAAAAAGTAAAAACATGTAATGAAAAGGAAAGGAAGAATTTATGGAGTGAAGTACAGAAAATAAACTGGAGGGGAAAACTTTATAGCACTTTCCCCTTTCATACTAATGTCCAACTAATCCCTTCCACCCATTCTTCTTTAAAACTTTACACCCCTCTGGAAGGATATTTTGCCATCTTATGTAGATTTGCTTGCTTCAAATGATCTTCTTAGAAAAGGGGTTCCTAGATTTTCGTACTTGTATGCATAGATCATTGAGTATCTTGACATAAGATGGCTCTTGGAGATATTCTAGAGATGAAGCTTTGGGTTCTTGATGTGTCTCAAGAGGGATAGTGATGCAGGCAGGAGCTTCAGTATTCACTTCCATGTCACTGGGTAGATTAGGATCTGTTGGGAGTTCACTTTTCTCATAGTGCTCAACTTGCTCAATGTGGTCAATTTGCTCATGGTGCTCAACTCCACCAGGTAGTGCCTTTCAGTCGTCAATTGGCTTTGAAACTCTTCTTCCTCCATTCTATTTAATTCAACAAGATGATTCATCTGTCCTTTCAACCTTGACATAGCTTGATGGATTCCTTGTATGTCTCTGGTGGTGGAATTCTTCAGCTCTTTGAATGTCTCTGCTATTAGCTATGGTGGCATTCTTCAACTCTTGCATGTTTCTTCTATTTGACTGCAGGATTTTGTCAGTTGATTGCATGAATGCTTTGAGTGTGTCTTCCAGTGAAGATTGAGGTGTAGGCTGTGGCACTTGATAAGCAGGTGGCTGAGCTTGATGATCGAACTACGGATAGTCTAAATGGTGCACTTCATCAAATTGATAAGAATAATTTCTTATAGCCTGAGCTGAACATGAGAGATCAGATTGGTTGCTCCTGTCCAGGTTGTAAAAATTGGAATTTGAATCACATCCCGGATTGGAGAAACTGGTGTTCATTTGTTCATATGAAAAATTAGAAAATTATCCCCAAGATGGACAATTATTGTCACTATGATAAGGATTGGAGCAGTATGAACATGGTTTATTTGGTGTGTATGTGTGAGAAAAATGGGTCGAGGTAGATCTGGCTGCTTTGATTTGGTAGAATCTGTCACGTAAGTCATTGAACTCAGCTCGTAGATCTGAACACTTGTTTTCCTCATGATAAGGATTGAAACAATATGAACATGGTTTATGTGGGTAAAAATTTTGAGGATAGTTGGTAGGAGCAGGTTTCTTACAACATGGGGAAACATGTTGTATAGAAAATTTATTAAAATTATGAAACGGAAACTCCATACTTCACCCTCACTCTTTAACATGCAAATATCCCATATAAACATTAATCATCTCTTATTTATTTTTTAAATAAAATAAACTAAAGAAACAACTAACTAACTAAAAGAAAATAAAACTAAAATTTTAAAAACTCACAAAAAGGACCAAAAATAAATTTTTGGCAAAAATCTACGGAATTGCTGCAGTTGCTGCCTTTGCTGTGGGTGTGCTCGAGCGTACTGCAGTTGTGCTCGATCGCACTCGAGTCAATGTACGAATGAAGATGCAGTAGTTGATGAGCGCAAGTGCAGTTGACTCGCTGTCTTTGCCGTGAGTGAGCTCGATCGTAGCAGGGCTGCAGCAGAACTGTAAAACAAGCCAACAAAACAAAAAAAAAAAAGAAAAGAAAAGTCTTTTTTTTTTTTTTTTTTTAAGAAACAAGGATAAAATAAAACAAATTGCAAAATTTGAAATCCTAATTATAACTAGTAGAAAGATAAAATCAATTTAGACATAAATTGGTTTAAAAAATTGAACAATTCCCCTGCAATGGCGCTAAAAACTTGTTGTGCAAATTTATCCAACTCACAAGAGCACGAATCATTTATAGTGTAATGGATTGCAAGTGCGAGGTTGAACCCACAAAGAATTGTATTTTTTAAAAACATATTTATATCTAAGCTAATTTAATCCTAATCTAGTTCCAAAAGGGGTTTTGAATTGGGTTTTTAAAATTAAAAGACTAAACATAAAATAAATAAATCAATAGAAAAAGGTACTAAGATTTGGGAATTCACACTCACCGCATCATAACAACATACTCTATGCTCATTAATATCAATCCAAAGTTCTCACAATTAAAATCTTAGATATGTTTTACTACGCTTCAAAGAATTAATCAAAACCATCTCATATATCCATTCATTGACCAAATCACAAAAGGAATCCAAATTCAATTGAAACACCAGATGTATCCGTAGAACAAATCACAAGGGATATCCAATTTTTATGAGTTAAAAACTAAGCAATCAATCATATGAAATTATCTCAAATCATTACATGTATCCTTGACTCACAAGAGATATCCAAGAATCATTCCACATAATTGATTAGGAGTAAAACAATTGAAATAATAAACTCAATAAAATCAGATCAATAAAAACTTACATAACAGCAATGTCGTTCTTCATCGGTGAGGCTTCATCCCCAACCTTAGTTGGGGATTTAGCTCCACATGACTATGAAAACTAAAACCTAAACCTAAACCTAACGAAAAACTAAACTAAAGAGAAAAGCTGTAAATTTTTGTCTCCAGGCTTGTCTATCTTTCTTGAATGCAAAGAGGTCTATTTATAGGCTTAGAGAAGTCCTAGAAGCCCTAGTAAACCTAGATAATTCGGAGGTCAGTCTCCTAGACCAAATAGAAGTCTGACATCGGGATAAGATTTGTCCAGATTTGCGTTCTCATATTGTGGGAGATTTTGGCATAGTAAAATTCCGAATTAGGAAAATTCTATTTCACAATAAATTGTAACATTTTGAGTTAGCTTTCCACTTCCGTTTGAATCACCTCAATTTGATATTTGAGCAGAAAGTTATTGTCAAAATACTGAGACATGTGCATAATCTGAATTTGAATCCAATCCGAAATTATCTCCAATTAGGGAAATTTTGAATTTATCCTTTTCTTGATTTGGTTAAACTTAACCATATCTTATAGGTCTTCTCAAAGTATGCTTTATTCCAAGACTTTGCAAGTTTCCTCTTTTAAGATGCAGTTTCTCTTCAGCAACCTACAAAATAGTAAAACACAAATCTAACACAAAATATTAGATAACGACACAGCTAAAGGATTAACTAATATAAATTAAGGGGTCCAAATATGTAATATTTGGCTCTTATCAGATGATGTGGGGTAGCACTTCACTTCAACAGAGGAGGTACAATCAGCGTTTGTCAATAATTTTAAAAGGTTATTTACTTCTGATAGTGTAGGTGATTTGTCTATATGTTTACAACCTTTGAAGAAGTGTGTTACAGAAGAGATGAATGGAGAGTTGCTAAAAATGTTTTCTGTTGAGGAGGTTCATGGTGCTCTTCATAATATGGCCCCACTAAAAGCTTCGGGACCGGATGGTTTTACTGCTGATTTTTTTTAGAAAAATTGGAGCATTGTGGGGGAAGAGATTTGTCAAGCTACTATTGGTACCCTCAACTTTGGTAGTATGCCCTCTTTTAAATTTGACAAATATAGCTCTTATTCCTAAGGAGAAAAATCCTTGTTGTGTCACGGATTTTCGGCCCATAAGCCTATGCAATGTGTTGTACAAGTTGATCTCAAAAATTCTTCCAATTAAGCTGAAGAAAATTTTACCCAATATTATTTCACCGGTACAGAGTTCTTTTATCCCAGGGAGGTTCATTATAGATAATGTATTGGCGGCGTATGAAACTCTTCATACAATGCATACACGGATGAAGGGGAAGAAGGGATTTATGGCGGTAAAATTTGATATGAGCAAAGCCTATGATTGGGTGGATTGGGCTTTGCTCTTGAGGCAGTTATGTGTCGATTGGGCTTTGCTCCGGGGTGGATAAAACTCATTATGATGTGTATTACATCGGTTCAATACGCTGTAGTGGTGAATGGGAAACCTTGTGGGGAGATTAAGCCTTAAAAGGGATTGAGGCAAGGTGACCCATTATCACCCTATCTCTTTCTCTTACATGCGGAGGCCTTAAATGTGAAGTGTCAAAGGCGAATGAAGATGGGAATTTGACGAGGGTCTCAACCTCACCGGGGGGGTCCTCGGATAAGTCACTTAATTTTTGCTGATGATAGTTTGCTATTTTGCAGGTCTAGCCTCACTGAATGGGATGCTCTTACCAATGTATTGAGAATTTACGAAGCAGCTTTCAGCCAATGCCTTAATAATAATAAGACCTCAATTTTTTTCAATGGCAATACCTCACAAGAGGAGAAGGAAACAATTATGGAGGTAGCAGGGATTGCACCTTCACAGCGTTATGATACATATTTGGGGCATCCTACTTTGGTGGAAAAGTCTCGAATGTCAGCTTTTAAAGCCATACTAATCGGTTGGGATGGGCTTTTGCGATTTTACTTGCTTTAATAAGGTGTTGTTGGCTAAACAAGCTTGGCATTTGTGGTCCCAACTGGACAATTTAGTGGAAAAAATTATGAAGGCGAAGTACTTCCCGGGGAGCTCGATTGTGGAGGCCAAAATTGGTCGGAGACCGTCGTTTGCTTGGCCAAGCATCTTGAGTTCCTGTGATTTGCTTTGGGAAGGTTTGGTATGGTGAGTGGGGAATGGTGATAGGATACAAATATGGATGGATCGGTGGATTCCAAACCCATCAACATTTAAATTTTTTTCTCCCCCAATAACACTAGATCCGAATGCTATTGTAAGAAAACTAATAGATGAACATACAAAATGATGGAATATTCCTCTCTTGGAAAGTCTATTTACTAAAAAGGAGGTAAAAATGATTCAAACTATCCCAATTAGCAAGACCAATAAGGAGGACATGTTGTAGTGACCCAAATATTTAACTAGGCATAAGTAGCTTAGTTAGAGGGTGGTTAATTTGGACTTTGGGTCACTAAGATCTGTAAGAAGGGCATTTTGGGTAATTGAACTTCTGGACTGGACGTACGCTACTTTTTGGCAGACGTACGCTCTTGTCTTTTAGTGCGGACATACTCTAGGTTAGGCAGACGTACGCTCTTATCTTTAGGGCAAACATACTCAGGGGGACCATCTGACATACGTTGACAGATAGTACGTCGTACTTTGTGAGAACACTTGTTAGAACACTCTTACTTCAGAGTAGGAATTTCGTTCTAATCGTTGGTACATTTGGAACAATCCTACTACAGAGGCTGTACGTTCTGAACACTTGTTAGAACACTATTCGGAACAATCCTACTACAGATGCTATACGTTCCGAACACTTGTTAGAACACTCTTACTTCAGAGTAGGAATTTCGTTCTAATCATTGGTACATTCGGAACAATCCTACTACAGAGGTTGTACATTCCAAACACTTGTTAGAACACTCTTACGACAGAGTAGGAATTTCGTTCTAATCATTGGTACATTTGGAACAATCCTACTACAGAGGCTGTACGTTCCGAACACTTGTTAGAACACTATTCGGAACAATCCTACTACAGATGTTGTACGTTCCAAACACTTGTTAGAACACTCTTACTTCAGAGTAGGAATTTCGTTCTAATCATTGGTACATTCGGAACAATCCTACTACAGAGGTTGTACATTCCGAACACTTGTTAGAACACTCTTACTTCAGAGTAGGAATTTCGTTCTAATCGTTGGTACATTCGGAACAATCCTACTACAGAAGCTGTACATTCTGAACAATTGTTAGAACACTCCCACTTCAGAGTAGGAATTTCGTTCTAATCGTTGGTACATTCAGAACAATCCTACTACAAAGGCTGTACATTCTGAACACTTGTTAAAACACTCCTACTTCAGAGTATGAATTTCGTTCTAATCGTTGGTACATTCGGAACAATCCTACTACGGAGGCTGTATGTTCCGAACACTTGTTAGAACACTCCTACTTCAGAGTAGGAATTTCGTTCTAATCGTTGGTACATTCGGAACAATCCTACTACAGAGGTTGTACATTCCGAACACTTGTTAGAACACTCCTACTTCAGAGTAGGAGTTTCGTTCTAATCGTTGGTACATTCGGAACAATCCTACTACAAAGGCTGTACTTTTCGAACACTTGCTAGAACACTCCTGAGGCTGTACGTTCCGAACACTTGTTAAAACACTCCTACTTCAGAGTAGGAATTTTGTTCTAATCGTTGGTACGTTCAGAACAATCCTACTACAGAGGTTGTACATTCCGAATGTAAATCAGCACCTTTTCTTTAGGAACTGTTCTGTTTTCACTCGCCACTCTGGTGTTGATCTTGGGGAGATTTCATCCGACTATCCTTCAGATTTCGTCTATCTCGCTAATCTTGGGGAGATTTGATCGTATCAAAAATAATACTCGCAAGTGTACGAATCTTGTGCAGTAAAGTGCGCGTGAAAATGCGAGGTCAAACCACAGAGAACGGCGTTTTGTAAATAAAAACTAATACAACTCTTAAATAAAATGTATCTTAACCTAGTCCCAAGGAGGATTGATTTTGAACAATTTAAAAGTGCAGAAATAAAATTTAACTGAAAATGCAGGGATAAAAATAACTAAGGTTAAAGATGAACCTCACCCAATAAGAATAAGCTAAATACATTAAACACTCATTTTCCGTTTTTTTAAACTTTAAACCCTTCAACACACTCTATTGTGGTAATTGACACAAGTCAAACCGAATAATGTGTTTACCGTTAAGGAGCGACAATGAGTATTGATTATGGATAAAATCATCCACTGTATCCTTGGATCACAGTGGATATTGAATCACAACCAAACACTCATTGTGCACCCGGCTTGGAACACATCACCGGATGACTATCAATGCATCAACAACACACAACCATTCAATTATTTGTCACAGAAATTAAATGACGAATGCGGAATTAAATAACGGAAAATAAGCATAAAATGTAAAAGCAAGAAATTTAAACTAAGGGTGAGGCTTCATCTTCAACCTAAGTTGAAGATTCTAGCCACCCATTGAACAACAAAACAAAATTGAATTAAAATAATGCATTAAAAATAACTGTAAAATAAAAGCTTACAACTGAAAAGGGGCGGAGCAATGCAAACAGTAGCAAAATGCTCTCTAAAAACGCCCCAAGAGAATGTGTTTTCGACCAAAAGCCTTGGGTCCTATTTATAGGCAAAATTTCCTACGAGTGCGTTCGAACGCAGGAGGTGCGTTCGAACGTACTACTGAGTTGTGCGTTCGATCGCACAATGTGCGTTCGACCGCAGAGAACCGTAACGACGCATGCTGAAGCGATGGACTCCTAGGGCACCCGCGCGATACGCGGGCTGGCGGGGACTGCGCTCGACCGTGTCTTTGCGTTCGACCGCAAGTGCGTTCGAACGCACCAAGTGCGGTCGAACGCACTTGACAGGGATCCAATTCTTCACTTAGTGTATTTTTGCTCTCTTGTGGCCAACTTTTGTTGTAAAGACCTGCACAACTCAAAACACTAAAAACACCACAAATAATTAGAAATTAACAATAGTAAGAGCCTAACAAATATAAATTAAGGGGTTCAAATAAGCACTTTTACGCACTCATCAAGATTTCATCTGCCTATCCTTTAGATTTCATCTTTCTCGGCACTCTCTGAGTCAGTATACCCCCCGTGACCGAAGAGTCACTATCGAGAATATTTACTTTCAACTTTGGCCCTAGAATCGAGGACTTCGAGGCTAAGAATCTTTGGTCAAATAGCTTATTTGGTTATGCGTCATTAATATCTGAGGATGCGCCTTTCCGAAGATTCAGATGATTCGTCGCTGGTATTCAACCTTTTAATCTTGTCAGCGAGGATTTGGTTTAAAAATCTTCTGGTCATATCGTCGTTTCATTTCTGACGTTTCGTAATTCCATAACCATTATTGCGCCGAATCGCTCTATTCGAGAATGGATTACGTGTATCCCTACGATACGATGTCCGTTGGTCTTCCCCTTGACTTTGCAGGTTATGTCGCCTAACATTTATTCTCATGTTGGGTGTTCCTTGCATTTTCCTTTATAAATATCATAAGCGTTCTTCGGGCCATAACACGCCTCTAATATTTTCCCTTTCGTTTTGTTTTTCTCACTCATATGGATCTCGGTTCCCGCATTAGTCGCTCCTCTGATAGCTCCGGGGATTCTTCTTCGTCCATCAGTTCTATTGCCCCCCTCTCAGGGCCTGTCGATAGCAGGTCCTCCGGTGAAGTCACCTCTCGTACTCTGCAAGTTATTCGAGCAGAGCTTTCAAGCTTAAAGTTGGTTCTGGTGTCTCGCGAACATGCTTTTGTGGAACGGTCCAACCAACTATCAAGACTGATGGACGAGCTTGACTCGAAAAATCATGAGCTGGCTCTGGTAAATCGGCAAATGCAGCTACGGAATCGTAAGATTGCTGAGCTTGAAATGAAATTGGCCGACGTCTACAAGGGTCGGATGCAGGAAGTCAGCAGTACACACGTTAGTGTTCGTCTCCTGGTGGATACCGAGAGGGAGTGTCGGTAGCTCCGTAGGAGGTGTCAGTTTTGGCGGTCTCGAACTTTGGCTAAACCTCATATATCGGATGATGCTTCTCTGGGCAAGCATTCAAATCAATCGTAATCTCCCTTCCTTGTGCAACTTCACTATCTGCCTCTTGGATAGGGCGCTTCTCTGCTCTCAGGTGGGATACTTTCTTTATCCTCTATTTGTTGTCTGGCGAAGATCAGCCTCTGCTGGTCTGGTAGGATGCCTTTCTTGATGGCAGTGGTGCCTCTTGTTTATCATGTTCAACTACTTATGTACAATGTCACCAGCTGTGGACTTGGAGAGGCATTCATTCTCGGGAGTAGTTTCGTGAAGACTTGTATTAGGATTTTTCTTTATGTTTTTGATAGCTGGTTTTTGTAATCTATCTTGACAGTCGGCTCGGCTGGCTCTTATAATCGATACTTGTAGCTGACTCCTCCATTGTAATCAGCACTTGTAGCCAACTTTTCCATTTTAATAAATTTTATTCCATCATACATCTTTATACTGCATTTCCTTTCAGTTATCTCCTTCTTGCCTTTGTATCTCCACATTGAGACTGTGCCGAGCCTAGTGTTGAAACAGCGCTGTGGTCGTACCAAAAATAGTGCTCGCCAATTGCACGAGTCGTTTGTAATAAAGTGGTTGTACAAGTGTGAATGTCGAACCCACAGAGAATCGTGTTTGTGAAAATCAACTTTATAATGCCTAAACTAATCCTATTTTAACCTAGTCCTAAAATCAAACAGGTAATGTAACGCCCTGGCTTTTTAAACAAGCCATAAGTGGGATTATGTAAATCCTTACTGCACGTTTGTAGCTTTTTTTTTTTTTATCAGAGTTTCCTCATAATGTAACTGTACCAGAGCATCTAATTTAAACTTCATATAATATCTTCATCCTCAACTAGGATTTCAGTATCTTTAAACTCTGTCACAGATGGCATAACACTTACACAGTTACTACAAGCCTCACTAATATAATACAAGGTATCATGTGAGAACTACTAAAATACACACATAAACATTACTAGCATTTTTACATCTGTCTTGAGTAATCCCAAAAAGACTGAGACCTCNGAACTAACCAATGCAAACACTGTTTTTAAGAGGTCACAACGGATATTGGTCCGAAGACAAATCATCCAATGTA
Organism: Carpinus fangiana; assembly: GCA_006937295.1. NCBI lineage: Eukaryota > Viridiplantae > Streptophyta > Magnoliopsida > Fagales > Betulaceae > Carpinus > Carpinus fangiana. The sequence goes on from VIBQ01000161.1 coordinate 25,126, forward strand.
TCTCCGGTTGCAACGAAAGTCGACATTTAACGATTTGCAAACAACAATCAACACACTTTTGTCACTAAAATGCATTGAAACAAATGTACATAAAATGAAACGACAGAATAAAACGAACTAAACATGAATATATATGAACAAATTCACAGTGAAGGGAACAAGAGACTAAATAAAAGCAAAATAAAACATTAAATAAATAAATGACAATTTAAGAGGGCTTTACAGTGGAAAACAGAGGGTTTGAGGCCCTAAAGACGCCTGCCAAACGTGAAATGAAAAATATACAATGAGGTCTTATTTATAGACAAAATTTAGTGTGCTGCTAGGTCAGGGGTGCTTTCGATCGCAGGGGGTGTGTTCGAACGCAACCCTGCGTGCTTTCGATCATGTGCTGTGCGTTCGGTCGCAGATGCATCGCCGCGCAGCGTGCGTTCGAGTGTAGGCGTTGCATTTGACCGTATTGCGTTCGATCACACATAGTGAGGTCAAACGCACTTAACTACTCACGGCGTAAGGTTGAAGCGATGAACGATAGGGCCGGCTAAGGCGACGCGGGAAACGCGGGCTGATGAGGCTTGCGATCGAACGTGGCTTCTGCGTTCGACCGTAGTGTGTTCGAACGCATTACGTGCGTTCGATCGCACTTGCAGAGGTTGAAGTTCCATCTTTGCTTAATTCCGCCCCTTTGAACCACAATTCGCACCAAGGACCTACAACACACTTAAACACTAAAACAATACAAAACATTAGATATTAACAATACTAAGAGCCTAACAAACATAAGTTAAGGGGAGTCCAATATACAATATTTGACACCGATCAAATACCCCCAAACTTACATTTTGCTAGTCCCTTAACAAAATAAAACTAAAAACAAAACAAGAAACATAAATCCGCTTTCGTGGGAGAAACGATTGCATTTAGCGTATGCAACAAGCCTTTTAAACCACTAGGCATCCCTAGTGGACAAGTGAAGTCTCATGAGGGTTTTTTAGGAATGATGCCCACAAACAATTATTTGGCACTATGTTATTAATGGACAAAGCCCTTCACACAAACACATAGTTCATACATCATTAGCAAATTTAACATGTTGAACATACAAACCACATCATCCAGGCATCCAAATATTATTTCACTCAAGGTTGGAAAATTGTGACAACACATGCTCCATGAAGTGCAAAGTGAACTAACAATAAGATCATGGGGTTTCAATTATCCTCCAAAGACGTGTATCCCAAAATTCAAAGGAAAACAATGCGATAAATTAACCAAGGCTTGAATTGAAAGATGTAATTTTTTGTGTAGGCTGTGCAATGCTTGACTCCCTTAAGCTTCTAAATGACCTATGTAACGAGCATTGGGTCAGTGAATCCCAAACCAGGCAGTTTTAGGGCACTAGATGTAGAGACATCCCTAGGGCTTAATTACTCAAGTCAAAAGAGCTACGGAGCCTAAACTAGCCATACAATGTTTTAGCTGGAATTTCTCATCTTTTGACGCGAACACTCATTGCTTGGCCAGGAAAGAGGTCTGGTTACTCAATGAGAAGCTTGACTTATTCTGATATATATATATATATATATATTTAATTAAAAGCCAAGGTTTTCATCATCACATCGCAACCCTAGAAATCTTAAGACTCACACTTCAAAGTCAAATCTCATACCTCACTGACCCTAATGCTAGTGTGCATGTGAAATATCGATCAAACAAGTGGAGTCTCTCTAATCCAACACATGAATCCAAAATTCAGATTTCTAATGATATGCAATGTTCAAACAAGTTTAACACACCAATGACATGCAATCCACAGTTATGATGTAAATTGGTGCCCAATCAACAACATAGCAACAAACAAAAAGAAAAAAAAATTATATAGAAACAAAAACAAATATATACAGGCAAAAATAAAACAAAACAAACCGACATAGTGTTTGTCCACACTCCCAAACTTAAATGACACATTGTCCCCAATGTGGCAAGAAATACATTACAATGGGATGAGGAACCGAGATGTGCAAAGTCCAAAGCGTCCCCCGAACTTAAACATCAAAACACCTATCAAAAACTAACAGCAATTTTTTTTTTCTCAGAGATCAAACATCAAAAGATTAATTGTTGTTAGAACCAAAATAAAATAAAATAAAATAAAAAAAGAAAATGACAAAAATCAAAGTGCGGAAAATAAAAAGAAAACATACCACACCTTCGCTGCTCATATGGGTGTCCAACCAATCCCTTCCATCCTTCTTAAGAATTTGATATCCTTCTGGAAGGATGTTCCGCCATCTTATGTAGCCTAAAAGCTTGTTTTGAAAAATTTTCTTAGGACCATGATTTCTAGATTTTTGATCTTGTGTGCGTGAATCCTTAAAGATTTCTACATAAGATGGCTCCTTGAGACATTGAAAAGGTGAAACTTGTGGTGAATGATATGTCTCGAGAGGGATTGTGACAAAGGAATGAGCTTCAGTACTCACTCCCTTGTTGTTGGACCAATTTGAAATTGGCGGGGGCTCAATCTGCTCCTCCTTTTCTTCTTCTCCATTCTCAGTTCGCATCTTAGGAGTGGGATCCAATAAAGCCTTAGCTTGCTCATGTACCATGTCAAAGTCCAAATCAAACTCATCTTGAGCAAAGCTTTCTTCCAAAGGATCCTCAAGGCTTGGCTCACAGAAAATTTCCTCTACAACTTCCTCACTATTGAATGTGGTGGTGGCTTGGACATGCTCATGATGAGGATCGCTGGGGCAATCCTCATCATTCATATACTGCCCTCTTGCCATCTCCGGACTTTAAAATTCTTCTTCCTCAATTATGTTGAATTCAGCAACTAGATGACCAAACCGTCCTTCCAACCTTGCAACTGCTTCAGTGTTTGTCATAGTGGCATCTATGATTTCTTGACAAGGTTGGTTGATTGTTTTCCTAAACGCCTTGAGTGTGTCTTCTAATGATTGTTCTTGCAACATAGGAATGGTGGGTTGGCCGACTAGTTCAATGAATTCCTTAAAAGTTTCTTCCAAAGAAGATTTCTCAGGAGGATAGTCAAATGATGAAGGAACAGAAAATGGATTTTTAGACTACGGATAATTAGGATAGTGCAGTCCATAAGATTGGGGAGCAAAATTTTCAGTAGCAAGAGCATGCCACGAAAAATCAGAATGGTTGCTCTAGTTTGGGTTATAAAAATTTGAATCTGATTCAAATCCAAGACTGGAGAAACTGGTGTTCAACTGCTCATATGAAAAATTAGAAACAGTGTAAACATGGTTCATGTGGGTGAAAATTGGTAGGATTTGGTGTCCTACCACTAGGGAAAACATCAAAATAATCGAACAGAAGACTCATGCTTCACCCAAACAGTTCAAAATATTCCACATGAAACAAGAACAACAAAAATAAAATAAAAACTACCAAAAAAAAAAAACAAAACAAAACAACTAATCAATAAACTAACAAAAATAATAAACTAATTAAATAATTAAAAATAAAATAAACTAAACAAAACTAACAACAACAAGTAAATAAATAAAAATAGGCCAAAAAAATTAAATAATAACAAACAAAACAATAAAAAAAATAAAAAAATAAAAAGAAAACTGGACACATACACTGCCTCGGGTCTGTTGGTGCAGCCAGCTAAGTGCGTTCGAATGCAAGACACTCCGATCGACCGCAAACACGCAGATACGCAGAAATGTAGCAGATTGTGCATGTGCGTTCGATCGCAACTAGGTGTGATCGTTCGCAAAGGCACGCTGCGGTTCGATCAGAGGCGCGCGCTCTCACGCAATAGCATACTAGGCGAGCGCAGGTATGCAACTGACCTGGAATAGACTCAAGTGTGTTCGAACGCATAGAAGTACAATCGAACGCACTATCACAGGCTGATTTTTCGTAAACTAAAAAAAAAACTAAGAAAATTAGCCAAACACTAATTTTTTTGGATTTTTTTCTATACAAAAGTACGAAACAAATAAAATAATTGCACTAATAAAATAACTAGTAGAAAAATAAAATTAATTTAAGCAAAAAAATCAATTTAAACAAAACAACGATTCCCCGGCAACAGCGCCAAAATTTGGTCATACCAAAAATAGTACTCGCCAATTACACGAGTCGTTTGTAATAAAGTGGTTGTGCAAGTGCGAGTGTCGAACCCACAGAGAATCGTGTTTGTGAAAATCAACTTTATAATGCCTAAACTAATCCTATTTTAACCTAGTCCCAAAATCAAATAGGTAACGTGCGTAAAAATAAACTAGATTAAAATGCAATAAAATAAAGTAATAAAAATTACTAAGGTCCTTAATCCACCTCACCAAAATTTAATCAACACATAAACATGCTTAGCTCATACTCAATAACGACTATGCTACTAGGCATACTCTGAGCGCTAACACATTGTTCATATTTTCGTCTATCGATAAAGCACATATGCATATCCTATTGTTGCTACACAATCTTGTCAAACTAACCAATGCAAACGCTGTTTTTAAGAGGTCACAACGAATATTGGTCCGAAGACGAATCATCCGATGTATCTCCGGTTGCAACGAAAGTCGACGTTTAACGATTTGCAAACAACAATCAACACACTTTTGTCACTAAAATGCATTGAAACGAATGTACATAAAATGAAACGACAGAATAATACAAACTAAACATGAATATATATGAACAAATCCATAGTGAAGGGAATAAGAGACTAAATAAAAGCAAAATAAAACATTAAATAAATAAATGACAATTTATGAGGGCTTTACAGTGGAAAACAGAGGGTGAGGCCCTAGAGGCACCTCCCAAACGTGAAATGAAAAATATACAACGAGGTCTTATTTATAGACAAAATTTCGTATGCTGCCAGGTCAGAGGTGCGTTCAATCGTAGGGGGTGTGTGTCGAACGCAACCCTGCATGCGTTCGATCGTGTGCTGTGCGTTCGGTCGCAGGCACATTGCCGCACAGCGTGTGTTCGAGTGTAGGCGTTGCGTTCGACCGTATTGCGTTTGATCGCACATAGTGCGGTCGAACGCACTTAACTACTCACGGTGTAAGGTTGAAGCGATGAACGATAAGGCCTGCTAGGGCGATGCGGGAAACGCAGGCTGACGAGGCTTGCAATTGAACGTGGCTTCTGTGTTCGACCATAGTGCGTTCGAACGCACTATATGCGTTCGATCGCACTTGCAAAGGCTGAAGTTCCATCTTTGCTTAATTCCGCCCCTTTGAACCACAATTCGCACCAAGGACCTACAACACACTAAAACACTAAAACAATACAAAACATTAGATATTAACAACACTAAGAGCCTAACAAACATAAGTGAAGGGGAGTCCGATATATAATATTTGACACCGATCACGCTGCACCCTTGATCAAACCGAGGGTAATCTTCTTAAGTCAAGCGTTCAGACCTAGTGGAAAGATGTCACTTTATCCTTGGTTGAGCCGAGGATTTTTTAACTTTGACCTATCCTCGGGTGTGTCATAACATACTACAGCTAAATTCTCGGATAAGTCAAGGATTGACTTTTATCTGAACTTCAATATGTCTTTGGACATACCTGGAATTTCTTCTTTGATACTTACGTCTAAACAACTTGTAGTGTAGGGGCTCACCTATCGATAATGCTCGGCTGTCTTACTTGTCATCTAGTGTAGATTTGCTTTGGAAATACCATGAAACCACTTTCTAGGTTTTAAGTAAGATACAATTTATAATAAGTTTTTATAACATCTTTTTTGGATACAAGGGTATGCATAGAAAAGAAAGAGGATGTTCTTCACAGGTCGGACCTCCTCGCCCCTTATTTTTATGATGGTGTTCGATTTATCAGCCTCGGTAGTGCCCGATTATCAGTATCCAGGAAATCTTCTCAGAGGGTTGTCATTTATCGATACAGAGTCCCTTGAGGATCTCAAGAGTTGTGAGTTTGTGTCGAGGCTCCCCTTCTTTCTGTGGATTCCTCCATAAACAATTTCCGACGCTTTCATCTTTTGTTACAAACTCTTGCAGCTTTCCCTACTGGATGAATATCTCTACCTCCTTTTTCAAAGAGAGGCATTCCTCAGTTCGATGACCATGATCACGATGGTATTCACAATATTTTTTGTTGCTGCGTTGTGTTGGCAGGCTTCTCATTTTTTTTGGTGGTTTAAAATCAGGATCTTTTCTTGCCTCCATAAAGACATCTGAGAGACTTGTGTTCAATGGAGTCCATTTTAGGCTAGGAAACTGACCTAGTCCCTTAATGCCAACTGTTATTTTCCTTTTCTTTGAAGAAGACTCGTCTTCCGGTCAAATTTTGCCTAATGGAATCATAAGCCTTGTCGTTTTCTCAAACTTCCTGATAGCTTCTTCCTTCCGTATATATACTTCAATTCTATTCGTGAACTATTGTAAGGTACAGGTGGTTGATCCCTGAATTAATTCGGCTAACAATGGTTCTTCGGGTTTCATTCCATTGATCATAGCGAAGAGTATGATCTGTTCACTCGGGTTTTCAATGATTTGCAGCTCTTGATTAAATCTCCACACAAAACTTGTCAGTGACTCGATTTGTCCCTATCTGAGAGAGAATAGTGAAGCAGGGTGTTGTTTCCTTTTGGGAGAAATAGGAAACTGATCTAGGGACAGGCGCCTAACAACACTGAAACTTCTAGGAGATGGGGCCAAACTGTTGATCCATTCTTGGGCCTCTTGATGAGTGCCTAAAAGTGCTTATTTGGACCCTTAATTTATATTTTTTAGGCTCTTAGCTTTGTTAATATCTAATATTTTGTGTTGTTTTAGTGTTTTAGTGTGTTGTAGGTCCTTGGTACGAATTGTGGTTCAAAGGGGCAGAATTAAGCAAAGATGAAACATTAGCCTCTGCAAGTGCGATTGAACGCACTTAGTACAATCAAACGCACTACGGTCGAACGCAGAAGCCACGTTTGATCGCAAGCCTTGTCAGCTCGCATTTCCCGTATCGCCCTAGCCGACCCTATCGTTCATCGCTTCAACCTCACGCTGTGGGCAGTTACGTACGTTCGACCGCACTATGTGTGATCGAACGCACTGCGGTCGAAAGCAACGCCTACACTCGAACGCACGTGGCACTGCAATGCAACTGCGGTCGAACGAACATCAGATGATCGAACCCACACAGGGTTGCGATCAAACACACCCCCTGCGACTGAACGCACCCCTCACTTGGCAGCACACTAAATTTTCTCTATAAATAAGACTTTGTGTAATTCATTTTTCCTTACATTTGAGAGGCGCCTCTAAGGCCTCAAACCCTCTGTTTTCCACTGTAAAGCCCTCCTAAATTGTCATTTATTTATTTAATGTTTTATTTTGCTTTTATTTAATCTCTTATTCCCTTCACTATGGATTTGTTTATATATATTCATGTTTAGTTCGTATTATTCTGTCATTTAATTTTATGTATGTTTGTTTCAATACATTTTAGTGACAAAAGTGTGTTGATTGTTGTTTACAAATCATTAAACGTCAACTTTCATTGCAACTGGAGATACATTGGATGATTCGTCTTCGGACCAATATCCGTTGTGATCTCTTAAAACAGTGTTTGCATTGGTTAGTTCGACAAGATTTTGTAGTAACGATAGGATATGCATATGTGCTTTATCGATAGATGGATGTATGAACTAATTAATAGCAAATAGAATACGCCTAGTAGCGTAATCGTTATTGAGTATGGACTAAGCATGTTTATATGTTGATTAAATTGTGGTGAGGTAGATTAGGGACCTTAGTGTTTTTATTTATTTATTTTATTGCATTTTTTATTAGTTTTAATTTTCTGCACACCAACTGTTTGCTTTTGGGACTAGGTTAAGATAGGATTAGTTTAGACACTTTAAAATTAGTTTTTAATAAAACACGAATCTTTGTAGGTTCGACCTCGCACTTGCACAACCCCCCTATTACAAATGACTCATGCAATTGGCGAGTACTATTTTTTGTACGATCAAATTTTGGCGCCGTTGCCAGGGAATCGTTGTTTTATTTAAATTGATTTTTTTTGCTTAGATTTATTTTATTTTTCTACTAGTTATTTTAATTGTTCATTTATTTTATTTATTTCGTACTTTTGTATAGAAAAAAAATTTCTTAAAAAAATTTAGTTTAGTGTTTGTTTTGCTGTTTTTAGTTTCTATTGAGTCCTTGGAATTTCAGCCTGTGATAGTGAGATCGATCGTACCTCTATGCGATCGAACGCACTTGAGTTTATTCCAGCATAGTTGCAGACCTGCGCTGTTGCGTGCGAGCGCGCGCCGCTGACAGAACCGCAACGCGCCATTGCGAACGATCGCACCTAGTTGCGATCGAACGCACGTGCACAGTCTGCTACATGTTTGCGTGTCTGCATTCAATCATATGTTCCTGTGCTCGAGTGCACCTCAGCGGGCTGCACCAACAGACCCAATGCAGTGCATGTGTTCAGTTTTAATTTTAATTTTTTTTTGCTTTGTTTAATTATTGGTTTATTTTTATTGTTTCTGCCTCTTTTTATTTATTTACTTGCTATTTTTAGTTTTTGTTAGTTTATTTTTAGTTGTTTAATTAGTTTATTGTTTTTGTTAGTTTATTGATTAGTAATTTGTTTAGTTTTTGTTTATTTTATTTTATTTTTGTATATTGTTGATTGTTTCATGTGGGATATTTTGAACTGTTTGGGTGAAGCATGAGTCTTCCGTTCGATTATTTTAATGTTTTCCCTAGTCGTAGGATGCCAAACTGATCGTACCAAATTTGGGTACTCGCAATAGAACGAACCGTTAGGTCGTATAGCGTTGCGCAAGTACCGAGATCGAACCACAGAGAACGGAGTTTTGTAATTAAAAATTAACACGACTCTTAAATTAAATATATCTTAACCTAGTCCCAAAATGAGAATTGATGTCGAACATGAAACGTGCAGAAATTAAATTAAAATGTAAATGTAGGGATTAAATAACTAAGGTTAAAGATGAACCTCACCCATTAAAAATAAGCTAAATACATTAAACACCAATTTTCCGTTTTTAAACTTTAAACCCTTCAACACACTCTATTATGGTTATTGACACAAGTCAAACCGAATAATGTGTTTACCGTTAAGGAGCTACAATGAGTATTGATTATGGATAAAATCATCCACTGTATCCTTGGATCACAGTGGATATTAAATCACAACCAATAACTCGTTGTGCACCCGGCTTGGAACACATCA
>VIBQ01000161.1:38164-57646 GCA_006937295.1 Carpinus fangiana
GACCGTCAGTGCGTTCGAACGCACCAAGTGCGGTCGAACGCACTTGGCAGGGATCCATTTCTTCACTTAGTGTCTTTTTGCTCTCTTGTGGCCAACTTTTGTTGTAAAGACCTGCACAACTCAAAACACTAAAAACACCAAAAATAATTAGAAATTAACAATACTAAGAGCCTAACGAATATAAATTAAGGGGTTCAAATAAGCATTTTTAGGCACTCATCACAAAGCCTACCAATTTGCACCCATATGAACCATGTTTACACTGCTCGAGCCCTTACCATAGTTTAGGTGATTGTCCACATTGGGGACAATTTTCTAATTTTTCACATGAGCAGTTGAACACCAGTTTCTCCAGTCCTGGGTTTGAATTAAATTCAAATTTTTATAACCCAGATTGGAGCAACCATCCTGATTTTTCGTGGCAAGCTCATGCCACGGAAAATTATGCTCCCCAAGTTGACGAACTGCACCATCCTGATTATCCGTAGTTCGACAACCAATTTTCTTCCCATCCATCATATGACTATCCTTCTAAGCAATCTCCTTTGAAAGAAACGCTTAAAGAATTCATGGAACTAGTCGGCCAACCCACCATTCCTACGTCACAAGAACTATCATTAGAAGACGCACTCAAGGAGTTTAGGAAAATAGTCAACCAACCTTGTCAAGAAATCATAGATGCCACTGTGGCAAACACTGAAGCAGTTGCAAGGTTGGAATGACAGTTTGGTCATCTAGTTGCTGAATTAAATAGAATTGAGGAAGAGGAACTTCAAAGTTAGGAGATGGCAAAAGGGCAGTACATGATTGATGAGGATTGCCCCAGCAATCCTCATCATGAGCATGTCCAAGCCACCACCACACTTGTTAGTGAGGAACCAGCTATCAGCAAAGTGGAAGAGAAAGAGGAGCATTTGGAGCAAACTGAGTCCCTGTCAATTTCAAATTGGTCCAATGACAAGGGAGTGAGTACTGAAGCTCATTCCTTCGCCACAATCCCTCTCGAGACATATCATGCACCACAAGTTTCACCTTTTCAATGTCTCGAGGAGCCATCTTATATAGAAATCTTTAAGGATTCACGCACACAAGATCAAAAATCTAGAAATCATGGTCCTAAGAGAATTTTTCAAAACAAGCTTTTAGACTACATAAGATGACGAAACATCCTTCCAGAGGGATATCCAATTCTTAAGAAGAAAGGGTGGAAGAGATTGGTTGGACACCCATATGAGCGGGGAAGGTGCGGTATGTTTTCTTTTTTATTTTTCGCACTTTAATTTTTGTCATTTTCTTTTTGTTATTTTATTCTATTTTGTTTCTAACAGCAATTAACCTTTTGATGTTTGATCTTTGAGAAAATATTGCTGTTAGTTTTTGACAGGTGTTTTGATGTTTAAGTTCGGGGGATGCTTTGGACTTTACACATCTCGGTTCCTCATCCCATTGTAATGTATTTCTTGTCACATTGGGGACAATGTATCATTTAAGTTTGGGGGTGTGGACAAACATTCTGTCTGTCTATTTTATTTGTTGTTTTGCATGTTTTTGTCTGTTTATAAAATTTTTTCTTTTTGTTTATTGCTATGTTGTTGATTGGGTATGACTTATATCATAACTGTGGATTGCATGTCATTGGTGTGTTTAACTTGTTTGAACATAGCATATCATTAGAAATCTCAGTTTTTGATTTATGAGTTGGATTAGAGAGACTCCACTTGTTTGATCAATATTTCACATGCACACTAGCATTAGGGTCTGTGGGGTATGAGATTTGACTTTGAAGTGTGTGTTTTAAGATTTCTAGGTTTGCGATGTGACGATGAAAACCTTTGTTTTTTTTTTTAAAAAAAAAAAAATAGAATATGTCGAGCTTCTCATTGAGTAACCGGACCTCTTGCCTAGCCAAGCAATGAGTGTTCGTGTCAAAAGATGAGAAATTCTAGCCAAAAATATCGTATGGCTAGTTTAGGCTCCGTAACTCTTTTGACTTGAGTAATTAAGCCCTAAGGATGTCTCTACATCTATTGCCCTAAAGCCGTCTGGTTTGGGAGTCACTGGCCCAACACTCGTTACATAGGTCATTTAAAAACTTAAGGAAGTCAAGCATTGCACAGCCTACACAAAAAAATTGCATCTTTCAATTCAAACCTTAGTTGTATTTATCACATTATTTTCCTTTGAATTTTGGGATACATGTCTTTGGAGGATAATTGAAACCCCATGATTTTATTGTTAGTTTACTTTGCACTCTACGGAGCACGTGTTGTCTCAATTCTTCAGCCTTGAGTGAAATGATGTTTTGATGCCTGGATGATGTGATTTGTATGTTCTACATGTTAAATTTGCTAATGATGTATGAACCATGTGTTTGTGTGAAGGGCTTTGTCCATTAATAACATAGTGCCAAATAATTGTTTGTGGGTGTCATTCCTGAAAAACCCTCACGAGACTTTACTCGTCCACTAGGGATGCCTAGTGGTTTAAAAGGCTTGTTGCATATGCTAAATGCAATCGTTTCTCCCACGAAGCGGATTTATGTTTCGTGTTTTTAATTGTGTTTTTCATTTTGTTTTGCTAAGGGACTAACAAAATGTAAGTTTGGGGATATTTGATGAGTGCCTAAAATTACTTATTTGGACCCCTTAATTTATATTTGTTAGGCTCTTAGCTTTATTAATATCTAATATTTTGCGTTATTTTAGTGTTTTAGTGTGTTGTAGGTCTTTGGTGTGAATTGTGGTTCAAAGGGGCGGAATTAAGCAAAGATGGAACTTTAGCCTCTGCAAGTGCGATCGAACGCACTACGGTCGAACGCAGAAGCCACGTTCGATTGCAAGCCTCATCAGCCTGCGTTTCCCGTGTCGCCCTAGCTGGCCCTATCGTTCATCGCTTCAACCTTATGCCGTGGGCAGTTACGTGCGTTCGACCGCACTATTTCCGATCGAACGCACTGCGATTGAACGCAACGCCTACACTCGAACACACGCGGCACTGCGATGCAACTGCGGTCGAATGCACATCAGATGATCAAATGCACGCAGGGTTACGATCAAACGCACCCCCTGTGATCGAACGCACCCCTGACCTGGCAGCACACTAAATTTTCTCTATAAATAAGATTTTGTGTAATTCATCTTTCCTTACGTTTGGGAGGCGCCTCTAGGGCCTCAAACCCTCTGTTTGCCACTGTAAAGCCCTCCTAAATTGTCATTTATTTATTTAATGTTTTACTTTGCTTTTATTTAATCTCTTATTCCCTTCACTATGGATTTATTTATATATATTCATGTTTAGTTCGTATTATTCAGTCGTTTAATTTTATGTATGTTTGTTTCAATATATTTTAGTGACAAAAGTGTGTTGATTGTTGTTTACAAATCGTTAAACATCAACTTTCATTGCAACCGGAGATACATCGGATGATTCGTCTTCGAACCAATATCCGTTGTGACCTCTTAAAACAGTGTTTGCATTGGTTAGTTCGACAAGATTTTGTAGCAACGATAGGATATGCATATGTGCTTTATCGATAGATGGATGTATGAATTAATTAATAGCAAATAGAATACGCTTAGTAGCGTAATTGTTATTGAGTGTGGACTAAGCATGATTATATGTTGATTAAATTGTGGTGAGGTAGATTAGGGACCTTAGTGTTTTTATTTATTTATTTATTTTATTGCATTTTTTATTAGTTTTAATTTTCTGCACACCAACTGTTTGCTTTTGGGACTAGGTTAAGATATGATTAGTTTAGGCACTTTAAAATTAGTTTTTAACAAAACACGATTCTTTGTGGGTTCGACCTTGCACTTGCACAACCCCTCTATTACAAACGACTCGTGCAATTGGCGAATACTATTTTTGGTACGATCACCTCTCCTTTCAAAGTTAGGGGGAAAACTTGACAGGCGACTTTGTCAAAGAGGTTATAAAAAGAGGGATGGGTCTGGAAATCTTCTATATGGGTAATAGGATTTCCTCTTCCATCGTATGTCTCAATTGGAGGAACTTCGAAATTGTTGGTAAGGCGAGGAGTTCTTACTTGGTCGGCACAGGGCGGAATCATATTTCTTCTTGTTTTTGTAATTGGAGGGGCCACCTCCTTGCTTTTTCCTTTATGAACTTGCCTATAGTGCTCTTCTTTCTGGTTCTCGATAGGAGTTGACCAGCTATGGCATGACGGGCTAAGAGGGGAATAGCTGGGACGACCATTGGGATAATAGTTTTTGCTACTATGTTCGCCATAAGATTGTCGTTTCTGGACCCCTTCGTGGCATGAACCCCGAGAGCGAACATCCCACCTGCTTTGAGACTGTGCTTGGCGGCCTTCAGTAGCCACATTTGTGTAATCATGTTTATCCTTTGATCGGATAAACCTACGTCTTTCTTTGCATCGGCGCTCTCCCCAGTGAAGGAGCCAAGAGGTGAGGCATTCAAACTCCCTAGTTGTGGCTTCAACGACATTGCTGACACGGTCGATGATCTCTTCCAGAGAAGTTGATTGAGTATTAGAAAAGTTGGATGCTACTGGAACCCCCAGGTGCTGGATTCATTGCGGTTGCATAGCCATCCGTCGGAATAGATTTAAAAGTAAGAACAGATTTGAAGAATCATTTCCCACAGACGGCGCCAAACTGTTCGAACACAGTTTTCCGAGGATGACGTGGCTTGCTCCTATTTGCTGGAATGTTGGAAACGTAATTGATGCATTTGGTGTATGGGTAGTCCTAACTGCAAAATAGGAAAATAGGATAAGAGCGGCCGGTGGTGTCCCGGCGATGGGAGCTCCGATGCCTAAGTCAGTATGTGAACTCCAGAGATAATTAGATAACTTGGAGGAAACAAATGAACTGGGAAAAGAACTGGATACCTTGGCAACGGGGGCGGAGTCCTCCTTTTATAGGGACACAGTGACACCATCATAGTCGGCAAGAGGAATCCTCGGCATGGCTAAGGATTTGGCGATGGACGATCAGACAGCTGAATGAATCCTCGGACACCCCCGAGGATTTGATATCGAACTTGACCTTCGGACCCGGTAAAGGACTCAGCAACAGGCCTTACTATCGGGAAGGGCGAAGATTTTGATAATCGGATTTAACATCTACATGACCTGGATGATAAATGCTTTGTCGGGCCTTTACTTTGGGCTTGACTTCTGAATGGGCCTCGAGGCCCATATAAATAAATTTGGATCCTACAAAAGAGATCCTTGGAAGAGGAGAAAGTAAATGAAAATGCTGTCAATAAAATTGGTTGTAATTATTCATGATAGACATTGTGAGTAAAAAAAAAAAAATCAAAACTTATTATAACTTAGCATCACTAGTTGTATAGTAGAAGAGGAATCACCATCTAAGATGGTGAGAGAGACTAAAAATGATATATTTTTTAGGTTTAAATTTGGATTTGAAACGCGCTGTAGACCAAAAAAGCTACAACAAAGAGAGTCGGTGTTGTGACGGAAGAAATTTGTTGTAAGAGACCAAAAAGAATGGCGGTACATGTAACCCTCGTGTCGTGTGCCACAACGATGAGTAGGGTCACGCTCGAGAGAAAAGGGCCAGGAGATGGATGAGCCACCACGCATTACGACATTACGAGAGAGAAAAGTAGAATGAGAATATTGTAATTGACTCAAAAGCAATAAAACGTAGAATGAGAAAAGCTTTTTATCTCATTATTATATTATTTTTTCTCAAAACATATATATATATTTTATTATTTTGACACGAGACAAACAAATCAACCTATTATATTTATCTAACAACAACACAAAATAGGAATTGTTAGAATATTTTATTCTCTAGGTTTATTATCTTTCCTATTAGAATTTATTTTCTATCTTAATTAGTCTATAGTTTCTTATCTGACACTCTTAACCTCTCTATATAATGAGGTCTATGTAATCTTAAGATAAAATACATCAAATAGAAGAAATATAGTCCGTACATTTGCTTTCGCTCTCTCTTCTCCCTCTCATTCTTCTGCTCATATATTTCGCATATTTATTATTTTAAAATGGTATCAGAGCCACTTTCTTGTGGCCTTCAATGTCCTTGTGTTTCCTCGCGTTCTGTTCGACAATCTCAATGCTCAAGTCCACCGCCATGCTTTGCCCAAAGCTCTTTTCCAGTTCAACATCACGTGCATTACGCGCCGGTCAGGTTCGGTGCATCGATCTGATAACCGCCCAAGTGGGCTCATTTTCCCTTTTATGTTTTGGCCCTAGTCGGCCCAGGCCCATTGTCGGCCCTTTTGAAGTTTGGCTCTTTGTCAGCCTTGGCCCATAGTCGGCCCCTTTTGAAGTTTGGCTCATTATTAGTCTTGGCCCATTGTCGGCCCCTTTTGAAGTTTGGCTCATTGTCAGCCCTGGCCCGTTGTCGGCCCATTTTGGAGTTTGGCCCATTGTCGGCCCTTTTTTTTAATCTACATTCACTAGCCACCTACAGCCGTCGTTGGCTGCCCGCCAGCGTCTATCTTCTTCGGCAGCATCCACCATCTAAGGACCGTTCCCCGCCTCCGCCACCTCCGTCATCATAATTTCAGATTTCAAACTCAAGGTTGCAGAATATTCCACCTTGAGTTTGAAGAGAGATGTTAGAATATTTTATTCTCTAGGTTTATTGTCTTTCCTATTAGAGTTTATTTCCTATCTTAATTAGTCTATGGTTTCTTGTTTGACACTCTTTACCTCTCTATATAATGAGGTCTATGTAATCTTAACATAAAATACATCAAATAGAAGAAATGTAGTCCTTACATTTACTTTCGCTCTCTCCTCCCTCTCATTCTTCTGCTCGTATATTCCGCATATTTATTATTTCAACAGAATTCATTTATAACTAACCAAGATCAACCAACACAATTAGCAACGGTAATAACTAAAAGGCCAACTTTGTTAACCACGTAAACGGCGGACTAGCTCAGGCTTAGCTATATAAACATTTAAGCCATTTCTCAGAGCTTCCACCATTAATTGTTCATCATATATATCCTCACAGTCACAGTCACAGTCACAGTCACAGCTGAGAGTAGTCAGAAATGGAGTCCCCGAGAGAGACTGTAAAGGGAGCCAGCTGGAGGCTCTCAACTGGGCTCTCAAAAGCGTCGTCCGCTCAAAAGACACCGTCATTGTTTTTTGGTGTTACTGATTGCTGGAGGTGCTTCCCATTTCTAATGGGCCTTGGCATCTCCGGACTCTGTAAGACCTTTCTCCATTTTTCATATCATATATATAGCTAGCTATATATTACTTGAATAGAATAATTTGGTTAGGCTTCTAGATGATCAACGGTTTGTACAATGTTGCTTTTGATTTAGGGCTTGCTCGGTTTTACGTTTGAGAAATTTAAAAGTGCGTTTAATACTAAAAATGTTTATGCTTGATAAAAAAAAAATTGAAAGCGTTTTGAAGAGTACAAAAACTAAAAAATGACAAAAACACACTTTTTGACTTAAAAAAAACTATATTTCTCAAATTCAATCACAAACATACTCTTAGTCAACAGTTATGCCAACTTAATAGAGATGCACGTGAGATGAAATGTCTGAATGCAAAGAAACATTTCTCTTGAACTTAATGAATTCCTTTATAACCTTTTTTTTTTTTTTTTTTTTTTTCGTTTTCATTATTATTCTTTGTATTGTTGTTCTTTTTCCAAGAAGTTTTTGCAAAAATATTTTTGAAATTAAATGTAATGTAGTTATTGAAAAGAAGTGTGGAAATTGGTAAAATGAATCGTTAAGCCGATAGCAATAATAAACATCAGCATCAAATTAAAAATTATTATCTCCCCAACAACCAAAATTTTTAGGATAGTTAAAATTGTTAAAATAAGCCAAAAATTTTCAGTAGTACTTTTACTAACAATGGTTAATAAAAGGTAGTTTAAAAAAATACCAAAATTTAAATTAGAAAAATGGTTTTAGGGTGGCGAAATCTGTTACAAATGACTTTTTTGTTGTTTAATTTGATCTATTTAACCGTCACCATATGGCAGAAATTAATAATCATTTGAATTTAATGAAATATCTATAACCTTTCCAGTGGAGTAGGCCTTCGGGTGTTTATTGGGCAAGGCTTTGGGCCTCTGACTCATTTATGCTATTATCATGTGAGATTAACTTTTCTTTTAAATTAGGCTTTGGGCTCCGTTTAGGGTAATAATTTTTTCGTACTTGAGTTTGCAGTTTTTTATTTTTTCTCACTTAAGTTTTCAAAACAGTCACAAATGGTACCTAACCTATGGAAAAAGACCAACTTGATACTTCCATTAGGTTTCGTTAGCCCAAATTAATGGAATGCCACGTGTCTTCACAAAGAAATGCCATGTGTCCTAAAATAATAATAATAAAACTAAACCTAAAAAAAAAAAAATTTGAAAAATTCACCCCGTGGATTTATCGTTTTTTTTTTAATTATTTTTTTAGGACACATGACATTTTTATGTGGTGACACGTGTGACGAAGTGTAACGGAACCTAACGGAGGTATTAAGTTGGTCTTTTCCCGTAGGTCATGTATCATTTGTGACTGTTTTGGAAACCTAGGTGGAAAAAAATAAAAATAAAACTGCAAACCTAGGTACTAAAAAAGTTATTAACCTCTTACAAAAAAAAAAAAAAGAAAAGTTATAAACCGAAAAATGAATAATGTTAAAGTCACAACATAAACCCAACAAAGACTCAGCTTCTTTCTTACGTGTCATTTAAAAAATAATAAAAAAAAATCAATTTTCTGATTTTTTTTTAATTTTTATTTTTTAAATAACATGTAAGAGATGTTGAGTCTTTGTTGGGTCTATGTTGTGGTTGCATCACATCTCCCGAAAAATTTATCCATTAAATTGGAGTAATGCTATAAGTCTATTTTGTATCACTCTTGTATATATCATTCTTAGAATAATGTGGCTCTTAAAATCATTACTAACCTTGTGATTGATCATTATTGGATTTTGATAAAATTATGATTTTAAAGGCTACATTATTTTTTGAGGGATACAATAAAGACTTCTAGAATTACTCATTAAATTAACATATATTTAAAATATATATACATTTTACAAGCATTTTTAATTTTAATATGCATCTTGAAGCATGTTATTCTCACATATATCATATTTTATATATAATAGCAGAACCCTGAAAGAGTATAACTTTTTTTCTTTTAGAAAAGATTTGGAGCTTTCCTTAAAGTCGTAATAATGTAAGACTTTCATCACTTAAAATAACAAGGATAAAAGAAGGGTAATCTTCCACCCAAATTTGTTGCATAGATTGCTCAATTGCTGCCTTTGCAAGCGTTGAGCCGCCATATTTGCATTCCTTTTTGTTTGCCGCATATTCCAAAGTTTGGAGACCTCTGAGTACCATCTTTGCATCCTTGATCAATTGCCCATATCAACTCCAAGATATGGGCAAGTGACAAATGGACCTTTAACTTGGGTCACATATGTTTAAAATTGAATTGTGCGTTCTATATAATCATATAATATATATATAGGAAAAAGTTTATATACTCCTTTAAATTACCACCCAATTAACAATGTCTCCCAATGCTAACAAATATATAAAAATAAGATATATATATATATATATTGACAATTTTTTGGTAATTTAAAGGAATATTGTCAATTTAATGGTAATTTGAGGCATATAGACTTTTTTCCTATATATAAAAGCAGAAGCCTTCAAGAGTATAGTTATGACATGTCAAATTATTAAACAATCATTAATATTTATAGTATTATATATTGCAGTATCACTAGCCAAGATTGTTTAAAAATTTCACAACTAGAAGCTTAAAATTATGACATAGTCAAATTTATAAATAATCATCAATATTTATTGTGTATATATACACATTTATCTTTATATACCGAATATATTAGAAAAGATAAGAATCCTTTCAAGTGAAATTGAGCATTAAATACCATGCAATGGGACATGGTTGCTAGCATAAAATCCCATGTATAGAATTCTAATTTTTTTTTTTAAAGAAAACATTCATGCTTTTCTACTTGAACATTTTATATCAAATTAATTCCAAATTCTGTAATGGCCTCAACTCCACTCTCTATTATGGTGTTATCTTTGCAGGGGAAAGATTAGAGTTTCCAGGACAAGGTGAAGGGAACCTTGAAGATCTTGATGAGTTAGAAATGAAGAGAAAAAGGGAACGATACCAAAGTAACCTCCAACCATTTTTACCAACAGTGCATAAAGAATGAGGTTGGCTCTTTCATCTGCGTCAATAATGTGAATAGACTAATGTTATTTAGTAGACTTTTGCACGACTATTATATAATTGAGATGACCTGACCTTAAAAATCAGCATTTTGATCCGCAAGGACTTGTAAGAAAGAAAAATGGGAAGGTTTATAAAACCCTTCTGAACTTTTACGCGTTTTGAAATTACTCCCCATGCCAAAGTTTAAAAACTCTTGATTTAGAGTATGAAACTTTCAATTTTTTGCAATGTCCCTCTTTCATTAGAATTTTTCGTTAAATATTGTCAAAAATCCTAAAATACCCCAATTTGTTTCATTAAAAAAAATTGCAAAAATTCAGGCGTATATATTTTTATAAATTCTGTTAAATCTTGACCAACGCTTGAATCTTTGCAAATTTTTTACAATAAAAAAATAGGGTTATTTTGAAAAATTTTATAAGATTTAACAAAAATCCTAACAGACGGAGAACATTGTAAAAAAATGAAAGTTTAATACTATAAATCGATAGTTTTTGAACTTTAAGATAGTTTTAGAACACGTGGAGTTTTTTTTACCAAGAGTATATTAATATACATAATTGAACATAATTTTGGGCTCAAAAGC
The DNA here is from genome assembly GCA_006937295.1 of Carpinus fangiana. NCBI lineage: Eukaryota > Viridiplantae > Streptophyta > Magnoliopsida > Fagales > Betulaceae > Carpinus > Carpinus fangiana. Next base: position 49,008 of record VIBQ01000161.1, read on the forward strand.
CTAAGTTATTAGGTTAAGGTCTACTTAGGTATATTAAGCACTCATTCTTTTTATATTTTCTCAATGTGGAACATTCACACAACAATCTCTTTCTCACTTGTGAGTCTTTTCACATTGACCATATAAGATTACGTAATTTCTGTAAAAACAGCCCAAGTATTTCTATTGGGTTGTGTTTCATATATAGATGATAAAATAACTGAATTACAATATTTCAAACTTAAATGTACAATTATCTAATCTATATTAAATTCAAAATACAATTCAAAATTAGGAAGGATAGACTTTTAGTTGGACTAAGACTTTGGATAAGAATATGTTCCAATATGCCCCCGCAATCGAGATCGAGGGTCAAAGGCGTTGAGATTGGTCTTTAGAAAATTGAACCGAGCTGCAACAAGAGGTTTGGTTAAGACATCAGCTATTTGATCTTTGCTGGAGAGAAACTTGATGACGAGACTTTTGGTTGCAACCCGATCCCGTACAAAGTGATAATCAATTGGTATATGCTTGGTCCTAGCATGAAAAACTAGATTTGCCGACAAATAGGTAGCACCGATGTTATCACAAAATAATATTGGGGCAGTTGATAGATAAACACCTAACTCACTAAGGAGAGATTGAAGCCAACATAAGTCAGCAGCCGTGTTTGCCATGGATTATACTCGGATTCTGTGGTCGAGAGAGACACTGTGGGTTGCTTTTTGAAGCTCCATGAAAGTAGATTAGGGCCAAGAAAAATATAGAAACCTAAAGTGGACTGTTTGTCATCCGGACAACCTGCCCAATCTGCATCCGAAAAGGGAAATAGTTGATTTGATGAGCACTTTCTAATAAGAAGACCATGATCAATAGTGTGCTTCAAGTAGCTTAGGATTCGCTTGACAGCAGACCAGTGAGTGTCTCGTGGCTCATTCATGAACTGAGATACTTTACTGACAGCAAATGCAATGTTAGGTATTGTGATGGACAAGTACTGCAAGGCACCAACAATACTCCGATAAAGAGTTGCATCATCAAACTTTACACCATCAAATTTGCTATGAGTGGCAGAGGATGACATGGGAGATGTAATGGGTTTTGCTAGTGACATGGCACGTTTGAGAATATCAGAAATATACCTTTGTTGACAGAGGTGCATTCCAGCAACAAACCGAGAAACCTCCATGTGACACCCCGCCCGATGGGCAAATCAATTAACTAGTAATTGATCCCACGGCGCGCCATCCCAGTCATGTCCCTCCAGGACACGACCTCCGAGAAATCATTTTTTTCGTCATAACAAGAAAACTGTAGCGGAAGACTTTACCAAGACTATGGGCTTAAGAGACAGTAATTAAAACATCACACAACAATACCAGAGATAAAGTACTACGTCATCAATATCATAAATAGTCACCAAATGCACTGGTCATCAGACCATCAGCAGGAAATAGATACATCCCAAAATAAACAAACACCAACATTGTTCACAAAAGATCAATAGGATCAAAGCCTAGAACTAAGCTTCAACAAAACTAGTGAAATCAAAATCTCTATCATGTCTGCATGGGCAGATCCTCCGGCCTCCCACATCAAGCGCAACAAAATAGGTTCCATGTCCTCAAAGATCACACGGATCAAGCCCTGAGCTAGAACCCATGTCTACTCCGACGACATTCCCTTTTAAAGCAGCTAAACAGTATAATAATCGTAATGGGAGATGAAACATAAAGAAAAGGGTAAGTCTAAGACTTAGTGATTTTTAACGCAGATAATAACCATGCCAGTTTTAGTAATGAACTCAGATGTTTAATAAGCAAAAGCAGTTCCATCATGATAGCTTATTTATGCGTGATATATGTATAATAGTGATATATGCATACGATGTAAACAACAGTCATAGTTCAACAGTATGGTCTACCCGATATATTACCCATTCTCAGCAGGGTTGATGTTATCCCGGGGAACCTATAATACAATGCCAATGCCTCAGCCATTGCATAACATACCCTACATAGCATTAGTGGCACAATCGAGTTCGACCCCGAGTGGCCTACACCAACTAATGACATCCATCCTATAGTGACCGAACCATTGGGAATGGTTGCATCAAGGTCACGAAACCAATGGATCTAAAGCCCCGTATAACACACACATTTGACCAGAAAGCTAACATGTATAGTAAGCGCATGGCCAATACTACCGCACGTACCGGTGTACCATGTCATACGATGCAATTATCTTGTCTGTATTTTACATGCATGTCATTTTACAAGTCTCACTTGATTAACATGTTCAGCACAATGTTTTTCTCAAAATGACAGAGTTCATGTGCAATATGTATAAACTGTGAGAGTTATAAAATATGCATGTTTTCTTGATACACAAAATAGATGTGCAGTGCATGGGGAAATAGCAATGAGCGTTATGTGAGTTAAAACTCACCTGGATCGAAAAGTGTCTCCGTAAACTTTGAAAGATCCGGGTTCTCCAAATCTGTGGAAAACCTTCTATTAGTCTTAATTCCACTAAAACAACTCTAAAATAAGGAAAATGTGGAGCTATGGGATGGTTGGTGATAATAGTGTTTTCCTGTCACACACTGATCGTATGTCGGGGCTCGGGGCTGTATGTCCACCGTGTCACAACGGGCTGTACGTCCGGCACAACACCGTACATCCGCTATATGGCTTTTCAGGGAGAACCTCATTTTCTCTCCACTGTCTGCCTATTCTTCGACTCCTAAGGCTACTAGGAACACCCTAAAGCCTTCTAATCTAGTTTGCAACCTCCATGTAACGTAACAACGCCAAGCTAATGAAAATGCTAACCCAAATGAGTTTTAAAGCATAACGAAGCTAGCAACTACAACTAAACATATAATGAGCATCATAACGATGTAATTAAAAGTTAAGGATCGAACGTTACCTCCTTGAAACAAAACCGCAAGAGTTCCACCGCATAAACGTTTCGAAATACCCAAACACCTCACACATGCTCACAAAACACTCACAACACTTTGGGAACTCACACTGGTAGCCTAGGGGTGTCTGAAAACGAGCGAAGAACTATGAGGGGGTAGGGGATATTTATGGGAGAGGGCTGCCAACAACTCCCCTGGAAAAGTAGTGGACGTCTGGCCAAAGGGGCGTACGTCCGGTGGTCCCACATACGTCCGCTTGTACGGTTTGTAGAGCGTACATCCGGTGGTCCCCACTATACATTCACACTGCAGACAGTAGCGTACGTCCGCCAGACCTAGCGTACGTCCATCCTAAAGTCTAAATTACCCTTCTAGTGTCCTTAGTGACCCAAAGCCCCAAGTAATTCCCCCAACTAAGCTACTTACGCCTAGTTAATAATTTGGGTCACTATATTCTCCCCTCCTTATATGAATTTCATCCTCAAAATTCTCAGACAAATACCAAATGAATAGCACTTAATGAGGAGTAGAATGTTACCTTTCATCCGTAGAGTGTTCTTCGTCATGCTCGGTAGGTTCCTGGATTATTTCGTCCCATCCATTAATCGGTACGTCATCCTCTTCAAACAACTGTGGAAAATCACCTCGCAAGTCGTCAAGTGCATCGTACTCGATGTTACCCACACTATACCAATCCTCGTCAATCTCTACTCCCATGTCTATCCACTCACAGAAGGAGTAGTTCTACACACAGTCCAGGTCAATTGGTATAGGTGCCATAATCCTGAAGAGAAACAACCATTTCTTAGTTAACTATTCCCTTACCCAAAATAGAAATAGGTATACTGTCCAAGTATAATATTAAAAGAAAGATTCATACACAATCATTCAAACAAATGCGGGTAGCGACTCTGCATGTCGTGTTCTGTTTCCCATGATGCTTCCTCAACTCCATGATTGCGCCACAGTACCTTGATGATAGGAATCGTCTTGGTATGCAACAGCTGCTCCTTCTTATCCATGATCTTCACTGGTTCTTCCACGTAGGTTAATCCCTCATGGATTTCCAACAGGTCATACTCCACAATTACATCGGGGTTAGCAATATACTTCCTCAACATCGACACGTGGAAAACGTCATGCGTTCCAACCAAATCTGGGGGTAAGGCAATCCTATAAGCCAACCTACCCACTCTCTGAGTAATCTCGAATGGTCCAACAAATCTAGAGCTAAGGTTCCCTTTCTTCCCAAACCGCAATACTCCCCTCATAGGTGATACCTTCAAGAACACACGATCCCCCACTTCGAACTCCAAGGGCCTCCTTCGGTTATCAGCATAACTCTTCTGCCGACTTTGAGCAGCACTCATCCTTTCCTTGATGACACGCACCTTGTCACGAGTGTCTTGAATCAGTTCTGACCCCAACGTCTATCTCTCACCGACGTTATCCCAATACAAGGGCAACTGACACTTTCGTCCATAAAGTGCTTCATACGGTGGGATTCCAATAGTCGCCTGATTGTTGTTGTTGTAGGCAAACTCGATCAAAGTCAAATACTGAATCTAGCTACCTTTGAATTCCAACACAGATGTCCATAACATATTCTCTAGGATTTGGTTCATCCGCTCAGACTGACCGTCTGTTTGAGGATGAAAAGCGGTATTGAACTTTAGCTCCATCCCTATTTCCTTTTGAAGACTTTGCCAAAATCTCGAAGTAAAACGAGAGTCTCTGTCCGAAATGATTGCTGATGGTACTCTGATAAGTACAAATTTAATTGTACTCGCCAATTGCACGAGTCATTTGTAATAAAGTGGATGTGCAAGTGCGAGTGTCGAACTCACAGAGAATTGGCTTTGCTAAAAATCAATTCTAAAATGCCTAAATTAATCCTATCTTAACCTAGTCCCAAAATCAAATAGTTGGTGTGCATTAAAATAAACTAAATTAAATGCAATAAAATAAATAAATAAAAACGCTAAGGTCCCTAATCTACCTCACCACAATTTAATCAACATATAAGCATGCTAATCCACACATCCATCAAACAATTAGGCTAAAATGTATGTCCTATTCTCACGATAGTCCACACACCCGTCGTACAGCCTAGCTCGACGCATGTTCTTTTCCCTTTACAAAATCTAGTCGAATCATGCGATGTATTAACCCATAAACGGTTGCAACGGATGTTGAGCCGAGATCGAATCATCTAATGTGTTGTTGATGACAATGGATATTGGACTCGCTTAAACTATCCGATGTAGCCCGGATAAATCACAACGCATATTGGACGATAAACGATCTATAAACAACAACCAATCACAATCTTGTCACGAGATTGTGATTGAATCGAACAAACATTAAATTAAATGACAGAAAATGTAAACTAAACATGAATATACATAAACAAATCCATAGTGAGGGAAAATAAGAGACTAAATTAAAACAACTAAAAGCATTAAATAAAATAAATGATAAAATGACGTTTAGAGGGTTTTACAGCGATGAACGGGGAGGATTTAGGCCACAAGGGGCGCCTCCAAGCGTTTTCCAAATGTAAAGAAATACAAAATGCACTAAATCCTATTTATAGACAAAATTCAGCGTGCTGCCAGGTCAGGGGTGCATTCGAACGCAATGCTGCGTGCGTTCGCTCATGGTGTTGTGCGTTTAGACGCAGGTCTATCGCCATGCCGCGTGCGTTCGAGAGTAGGTGCTGCGTTCGACCGCATGCGCGTTCGAACGCACTATGTGCGGTCGAACGCACATAACTGTCCACGACGCAAGGTTGAAGTGATGTACGATAGGGCCGGCTAGGGCAACGCGAGAAACACAGGCTGACTGGACCTGCGTTCAAACGTGGGTCCTGTGTTCGACCGCAGTTGCGTTCGAACGCACCAAGTGCGATCGAATGCACTTCTAGGGGCTTGACTCCTTCTTTGCTTCATTTCTCCCCTTTGAGCCACCTTTTGCACCAAAGACCTACAACACACTAAAACACTAAAACAAGATAAAACATTAGATATTAACAACACTAAGTGCCTAACGAATGTAAATTAAGGGGTTCAAATAAGCACTTTTAGGCACTCAACATACTCCATGTAAACGGACTACATTATGGACATATAGTCTGGCCAACTTATCCATCGGATCCTTAACCTTTATAGGAATAAAGTGATCATTCTTCGTTAGACGATCAACAACAACCCAAATGGAATCTTTCCTAGTGGGTGTCTTTGGTAAACCCAAAATAAAATCCATAGCGATCTCGTCCCACTTCCACTTCGGTATAAGCAATGGCTTAAACGTCCCTGCCGGTCTCTGATGCTCCGCCTTCACTTGCTGGCAAGTCGAACACTACTCTACAAACGTTGCAATGTCCTTCTTCATATTGTTCCACCAATATGATCCCTTCACATCACAGTACATCTTGGTGCTTCCAGGATACACAATGTATGGAGAATGGTGAGCCTCACTCATTATCTCCTTCCTTAGTCCTTCGATTCCCGACACACACACTTGCTTGAAATGGGTGAGCAACCTGTCCTCCTTAAGACAAAACTCCCTTGCCTTACCTTCCGCAAGCAATTGCTTGATCTTGGCACACTCAGGGTCCTCAAGCTGAGCAGCCTTGATTCTTGCAAGCAATTCTGACTAACCATCATGTTAGCAAGGTGTACATGCATACCCTCGCCTACTACTTCCAATCCCATCCCATTGAGTTCCCTAATCAACTGGGGTTGAGAAATCCCAAGAGCAGCAAGCTCCACCGTTGATTTCTTGCTCAACACGTTTGCTACCACGTTAGCCTTGCCAGGTGATGAGTGCCAAATATTGCATATTTGGGCACCTTAGCTTGTATTTGTTAAACCTTTAGTTTTGTTATTTTCTGATGTTTTTGGTTAGTTTTGTTGTTTTAGTGTTTTGCAGGTTGCTAAGGTACATCTGGGGCTAACCACATTAATTTTGGGACTTAAGACAGTTCGGGGAGCATTGGAAGCAAATTTGAGTTGAGCGATGATTCGCACCCGATGAGTTCCACCAAAACGGCCATATCTAGAGTTGTAGAACTCCGATTGGAGTGATCTTGGCGTCATTAGAAAGCTAACTTGATGATATACAAATTCGTATTTCACAAGTTTTGGCCAATTCTGAAGCATCTGCGAACGATCGCACATATAGTGCGATCGATCGCACTTGCGCCCATCAGCACTGGAAATGCATGCTCGGGTGCGAACGATCACACCTAGAGTGCGATCGATCGCACTCGGCCGACCTGACAGCGTTAAAACCCTAGAATTAGCTTATAAATATAATTTTTTTCATTGTAAACATATAGGGGGCGCCGTAGAGTCCAAAACTTCGACCTAGAGTCGTTCTTGAGCTTTTCAAACGCTTTTCTTTGTAAGTTTTTGTTTCTTTATGATTTCAATTGATATGTTTATGTCTGTTGTCATTATGAGAGGCTAAAACCTTCAACTAAGGTTGAAGATGAAGCCTCATCATTGATAAACTCGTTATTTCTCATGTTTTTGTTCGTACAATTCTGAATTTAATATGAAGTATTTTCGTTTCAATCTAGTTATGTGACAAAACTTGTATTAATTGTTGTTTATAGAATTGTTTAAACGTTGGATATTCATTGTGTTTCATCCAGCGGATACATCGAATCTTTTGATTGAAATTGGATATCCATTGTCTTTCGTTGTTCAAACGGATACATTGGATCTTTTGGATCTTTTGATCTCAATTGGATATTCGTTGTCTTTCGCAATAGAGTTGGATTCATCGAATCTTTCAATAAGATTTTATAAAAACAATAAAAAATGCTTAGGGTTTAATTCTTTACGAATGTATGAACAAAACATAAGAGTGAGTTTTGATTTGATAAGGTGGATTCAGAAAAACTTAGTGCCTTTTTATTATTTAAGCAATTTCGTTTTTACTTCATTTATATTTTTGTACGACCAACTTCGAACTTTGGAACTAGGTTAAGATAAAGTCAATTTGATTAGGATATTGATTTTTACAAGAACACAAATTCCCTGTGGATCGACCTCGCACTTGCACAACACTTTATTACAAACGACTCGTGCTATTGCGAGTACTTTTATTTTTGTACATCAAATTTTGGCGCCATTGCCGGGGAATTGTTTGTTTTTTGTAAAAATTGATTTTTTATTTGAGTTGATTTTATTTTTCTACTAGTTAGTTAATTTTCTTGTTTTTATTTCTTGCAAGTTTGTTTATTTATTTATATTTTAGTTCCTGTTTTGATCTAAAAAAAAAAAAGAAAATGAGATTTCTTTTGTGTTTTGGTGTCTGCTGCAGATTTCAGAATTCAACCCTACCGAGTATGATCGATCGCACCCCAGTGCGTTCGAACGCACTTTGGACCATCCTACGCGCCTGCGTTTGACAACTGTGAAACAGACGCACGAACGCACATCCGGCGGACGCTCGAACGCAAGTGCTAGACATTTGAACACAGTTGCGAACGAACGCACACCTACAGCGATCGAACGTAGGGCTGCAGTCAGCAGCTAAGCCACACTTTGTTTTATTAGGTTTTATTTTTGTTATTTTTCTTTAATTATTTTTGTGCCTATTTTTCTTTCATATTTCATTTGAGTTCTTTATTTTTGCTTAATTAGTTTATTTTGTTTATTTATTTTTATTTATTTATTTATTTTTGCTTAAAAAAAAAAAAAAAAAAAGAACTTTTTGTTTG